>LSSK01001250.1:0-10035 GCA_001969505.1 Zancudomyces culisetae
AGGATACATCCTAAACATACACCAAGTATCAAAAACAATGTGGAGGGTATTATGTTGATGCCACCATGACACTTTTCCAATGTGTCACCAGATTACTAAATATACTTACACGATTGTCATACAAATAGTGAAAAAACATTCTGGTTTTTATGCCTATTACAACATGCTATTGTCACAGTTTTTCATGAAAGCAGGCGTTTTCTACTTTCCTCTAATCACTTTTTCATTATAAAATTATCACTAAAATAAACACACTTCTTTTCAACAATCGACTTTCTGTAAGACTTACATGATACACTCAAGTGTCAAAAGTTTATGAAACAATTTTTGAATTATAATACTATTATATTTATGAGCTAACTACTAGTGCTTTGGTGCAAATATAGCCTAGAGATACCAATGAAAATTAAAGGCTTAGCAACAGGATAGGTATGTATTCTAAATATCACACATAGTCTATTTGTATCCAATAAGCCAGAAAAAAAAAATATTCGTTCCGACAAAAAAGGTCATAGCTTTGAGATTCTCTTGTTAGGATCTGCTTGTGGTCGCTGCAATGACTTGTTTTTGTTTAGTCTTCGTTGTTTTGCCTAACGATACATATAAATTTGACATTTATTTTGTTTCTCTAGCTGCTATCAAAAGTTAAAAAGTTCGGTTTTTTACAAGTAAAGATAAAGAAAAGAAAATCTTACCTTTAACATTGTCTTGAGCATTTGTGTTTTCTTGGGTTTTTTATATATGGTTCGAATTTGCTCAAGGTTCTTTAGCTTGGAAGCTATTCCTGAATTATTAGCTGGAAGCAACGATCTTGTGATGAAGCCGAACATTTCTCCTGTCTTTGCTCTTCTCTTGCTACTCTCTTGCTCTAATGGGGTTATTTCAATACAAATCAAAGCAACAGCCTAATCGCCCGAATTATTTTTAGAGATTAAATTGCAGTTGGTGTATGAAAAAATTTTATTGCGTACAATTTTATCTGTCTCGATAATTGGTTTCATTGGTTGTGCCACATGTCTTGATTGTGGTATGGCACCAGCATTTAATATTTCAGCTTTGGATCGCCTGGTTCTGTTTCTTTTTTAGGTTCGTTTTTTGAATCGTATTAATATGATGGTCAATGAGACAATGTCACTATATTTCTTACTGCACATGCCTGTATTCTAAGTTTAGCAAAAATTCAAGGGCCCTATGGATACTCTTCATGCTTGTGCCAATGCTCGTCAAAGTTGGATTTATAAGATTCACTGCTCTTTTAGACAGATGTGTCATTTCTTGAGTACACTCATCTCTTTGTTGTACTTGGTTCTTTTCTCGTATTCTCTGAACTCTAGCATACCTAGAACAAGAAATGTAAAAAGTATATAGGAAATCGAAACGAACAAAAGCCCGCCGTTTGAAAATATCTTGGCAATCATCAACTTCATTCCATCCAAACCCACAGCGAATCCAACTAAATTGGCTATGATCATTGTGTAAATACTCGCGGCACCACCAAGCGCCACCATCCATTTGAAGTAGGGCTTGTTTTTGAGTGTTGTTTTGCTAATAATAAGTTTAGCTAGAGTTTCCGGCACAAAAAGCAGCGCTACCAACCAACCCCATGTAAAGAGCCTCAGTGACAAGTCATGCCATAAAGCAACAAATGTAAAAATGATAAACACGCTGTAAAAATACGATTTCTTGCCTCCTAATGGAATGTACATATACCTAACCAGCCATTTATTATATGAGCAATGCCAACCTCTCCAGAACTCGGTCATGGAGTAATTGTTTGACATACACCGGCTCATGTTTTCAGTAACCTCTACATCGTCAACCATGGCCCAAAAACGGGAAAACCTCCAGATAAGAAGCAGTTTGAGCCAGATAAACTTTAGATACAGGTAACCAACACTACCTATTTCTGTAGGCGACATCATACTAAACGTTTTTTTTGAGCTCAGCGCTACCGGATATACCATATGTAGCATTACTTCCATTAAGACAAAGGATAATAATAGCCTCAGTCCATATTTTGTCTTTTCAGACGTCGAAATGGTACTTGACTTTGACTTTAGCTGAAAAACAAAATCGTTGAAAGTGATAATGGGACCAGTAAAATACAACGGAACATATAGGAGATAGCCCAGATAGTTTACAAAGTTGTACTCGTAGTAGTATCTTGAGTATTCTATTCGCTCTTTTTGCGTTTTTGGTGACTCTGCAAGCTCGATCATCTGAAAATTTGTATATAAAGTATTTCCTATTTATTTTCTTTTCTTATAAACCGCGGTTATCTACAACAAGTTGTTAAATATGTAAGTACTTACCTTTTGGGGCCCAAAGAAGGCATTTTGAAGATCATGCCAGTGGAGGTCCATATTGAATGACATCATTCTTAACATTGTAAAATTGAATGTTATGTACCATCTCCTATTTACACCCCTGTACTTGTCCATCCAAGCGAGGCAGCTGTGGATTGCTCCAAAACTGTATCCCGAGTATTTTTCATTTAAAAGTAAAATTGCAATGTTGTATGTCCACAGTACTGGCACAAAAATTTTTGTTCCTTTCAGCCTTTTTGCCAGTAGATAGTTTGTACCAACTTCGAGTATGATTAAAATGAGAGAAAACCCGTTAGCTACAGCCAAAAAAACCAGCGAATACAACACTGGGAAATGTATTTCTTGGGGTCCCGTATACACTGTGCCCATCTTAATGCTGTTTTCTCGTTTACGGATGTATGCGCGATATATTTTGTTCAATACAACGTATGTCAACATCATTAACGAAAGCAATTTTACCGAACTCCTGAATGTATACAACTGAGCATCGGTCAGGTCCTAAAGTATATTTTGAAGTTTAGCCCTAATAAAAAAAAACAATCCATACACATACGTTTATCGCGCGTCATTATCAACACCTAGCCTTTCACAACATCGCTCACTTGTTGGTGTTTACTTTTTATGCAAATTCTACTCTAGACGTCATCCAACTCACACAAACCTTCTCAACGGTACAATAAAATAACACTGTGTGAGCAATAATAATAATAAAATATAAAATAGTTTACCATTTTTCGTCCGAATAGGTAACCTGGTGATAGTCTGTGCTGTGTCATTTTATACGCGCTTGATCCTACAGATGATGCCCTCAGCCCATGATAGATTACTATGGCGGAGAAAAAGATGAAATACAAAACGGATAATGTCAACCTTTTGTAGCTTGTTCTTAGCGTTGTGGGAACTTCAATCCTCTTGTGTTTGTTTTTGCTAAGTGTAATACCTGGTGGTGATTTATACTTTTTGGTATATGTGATAGTATTGTGTTTATCTGAACCATGGAGCAGTGTCATTTTACAACATAAACCCGGAGACGAACTTTTTTTGTGATGATAATATCTATGCGTTTGTGTATGTATATGTATATGACAGAAAATTGGCAAGTAAATTTGGCTTGTTGTGTTTTTACATGGAACGAGTTTGATCATTATAAGGGCAAGGATGAGCTAGTTGTTCAGGTTATAATATCTGGAATTTACTAAAAAAATACACCCAACACTGGTGGTTTGAGTACAGTGAAACCAAAGGATGGTTATTGCATTTTCAATCTGCTCTAGTGTGCTTTTTCATCATTCCATCTGGGAACACCCTTTTTTATTACATCTTAAAGCAAATGGAATGTGATCCTGCAAAAAACACTAAATGAAACCACATAATTGTATACAAGAAAAAGGTTATACAAATACTGGAATTTACTATTTCATGGTAGACCAACGCATTTGATATAAACCCTTTTCAAAAAGACACACTAGTTCGTTTTTGCCATTTCACTGCGCTCTGTGAATGCATTTGTTTCTGCACAGAGATTATTTTCCTAAGGATTTTCCAAAAAATGAGTTCAATTCATGTATGAGGAAAATAGATTCTCAAACATTAATAATAAAAATAACACAAAGTAGATTTGTTAGAGAATGTTTTATTATGAGCGTGAACGTATATGAAAACATAATTAGAAACACCAAGAGTAAGAGTAGAGTAAGAGGGTGTGTGTACTCAACTGCGATAATAATCCAAAGTCCAATTTCAATATGATCTTATGTGGGTTGATATACTCTAAAGCTTGACTAACAGTGCTAGAGATCTAGGCCCAACCACATCTACCAACATGTTTCATAAAAAAAGTTGAGGTGTTGGAGTGCATATATAACTACTGACATTAAAAAACACCTCGTTGTTTGGGAGGGAGTGGGGGAGGGGATGGATGGGTGTTATAATATCCCGTTCCTAACATGTGGTTAATCTTAGATACCTTCTAATGTAGTATTTGTTTGCATGCCAACGAAAAAAATAAGAATAAATAGCACTATTTGATCCCTAGTTCAAACGATGTGTTAATAAAATACTAACACGCGAGAAACTGAGAAATCATTGAAAATACAGAGTACTTTAAGCATTCTGTTTCGTTTTTAGCATCAGTTCACTAATTTTCTTATCGAGATATACAAACACAGTGCGACTATAACTCCTTCATAAACGAGGCAGCTCAAAAGAAGAGTCAGAAAATGTATGGTTGCATAGTGGATCTTCGAAACCGGGCCATTTTGTATGCAGATTTGGGATAAGTGATAACATACACAGCATATCCTGGGATCCATGTTTCTGCATGCTTTCCAATACATAGCTGGAATATATAAACGCACTACCATCTTTGTGGTGTCACTTTTTGGTTTTGTCAGCAATACAGTGTGGTTTCTGTAAACAAAATCGCTGGAAAATACTGGAAAATTGAACCTAATCACTTTACAAATATTATTGGTGGAAAACAATATTTTTCAATGAAAATTTGAGTTCAAAGTATTTAGGGTAAGTTTTTTCTCCTCGGCTTTAAGCAAATCAGAAGTTTCCATTGGATTGGATATTAAGTACGCTAATAATTGCATTTAAGTGCAAAATAAAAGCCAACAATTATTTTAGTTTCAATCCACTGCAAAGAAAAAAAACAAAATAAAAAAAAAACAAAAAATTTTTTGAAAAAAAAAAATACAAAAAAATTACAAAAAAATTTTTTTAAAACATATATAAGGCACAACTTTCCCAGTTGCAGGTCTTTTTACTTAGACGTCAATTGCTGATTACACAGGTATATACCCTTACTATTTTTCTACTGTGTAAGAAGACGCACTTGAGAACCTGTACTAATACTTTTCTGATTGTGTACTATAGAATGCAGATCTTCGTAAAGACACTTACCGGTAAGACAATTACCCTCGAGGTTGAGCCCTCAGATACTATTGAAAATGTCAAGGCAAAGATCCAGGACAAGGAAGGAATTCCACCAGATCAACAACGATTGATTTTCGCAGGAAAGCAACTCGAGGATGGTCGTACATTGTCAGACTATAACATCCAAAAGGAGTCTACTTTGCACTTGGTGCTCCGCCTTCGTGGTGGTGCCAAGAAGAGAAAGAAGAAGGCTTACACCACCCCAAAGAAGATCAAGCACAAGCACAGAAAAGTTAAGTGTGCTATCTTGAAATTCTACAAGGTCGACGGTGATGGTCACATTACCCGTCTCAGACGTGAATGCCCATCAGATACCTGTGGTGCTGGTGTATTCATGGCCTCACACAAGGATCGCCAATACTGTGGTAAATGCCATTTGACTTATGTCTTTAACGAGTAAATAGTATTTTTGATTTTTTTAGAAGGTTTTATGTGGGTTTATCTTTAATAAACTAGCGTAGGCTTGTACATTATCACTACTGGTTTTTATATATTATATTAAACTTTTTTCCATGGAAAGCATTCTGGTTTTTTCTTGCTAATTAGTTTTTTTGTCAATCTTGTGTGTTTTGGTTTCTCGCATCGACTCAATGCGCGGGTGTGTGTATGTTGCTTTTTTCTTTTTTTGGGCGTTTAAATTGTAAATAGTGCTCATTTTGTAATATTTCTATTACAGGTTATATATATGACATTGAAAGCCGCCATGCTCAACGACATATTTAATATAAATATCCTGTTCCAGAATACATTTTTTACAAATGTATTTCTCCAAGGCTCCCTGTTTTGAGAAATAAAGATAATTCGCTATAAGTTTTTCTTTTGTTCCACCTAAAGCCTACGTGCTGAGTGTACTGAGTAGAACTATGACAGAGCCATCACGCTAAAATTTACTCAATATAGCACGATGTATACGCTTCGATACCGCCAAAATGAAGAAAGGAACATAAATAAATAGCTTACTTTGTTACTAATTACAAAAGCTGGCTTATTATAAAAATAAACTGATTATTATAATTATATACATTCATAAAGATTGGATGTGTATTTAGCTCCAGGCGTCTTATTTCCCAAGAAACTCCACAGAAAAGAAGAAAAATGAAAATATGTTCAAGGATAGCTCTGGGGATGGCGGCTTCGTGCTGTTTCAAAAAAGCATTTGGACTGGATTTGGATGTATTCAATGTGTGTTATAGTGCGTGTGGTGACGACGAACTCTGGCCGAGCTACAAGTTTCATGAGTGTATTCTTCAGTCTGATACATCAAACCACACACTATCTCAGAATCTAGTGATTAAAGATTGCCAGTACCTCCGGAACACTTATTATTTACCAAAAATGATTGCCAAGACATTCACTGAAATAGGGGATATGCTTAGCTCAAAAGTTAACCAGATAAATGACGTACTTGTATACCTGAGCAACTTCCCAGATTCTACGAGCGAGGCTTCACCTGAGCTCAACGTCGATAATATCTACCTTGAAAAGCTTAGTAGAAAAGTTAAGGTGCTCTCATACTACGCCCATTATCATCATGATAACTTTCAATTAGTTTCAAACTACCACGCTGAAATGATTAGGCGAATACAAGCAATAAACAGCACAAGTACGTTAGTTTTACCCCGGTATCTGGCGTTATTAGATAACGCATCATTTTATAACTATAAGAAGCATCTAAATTTTCAGAACATAGATAACGAAATAATCGTGGATGCTGCATACTTGGTTCTAACCAACTTATCTAGTTTAGCAGACCTGTTATATAAACTCTCGAATACTCTGTATGCAGAAAAAGATGCTATTCTTGGTCCCTATATGGATATACAACAGGATGTCGAAAAGACTGGCTCATCAGTTGAAATCTATCTATGTATAAAGCGCACCTTATTAAACAGCAATAAGTTAAAACCGGATAATTTGTTGACAGAAAAATTCAGCCCTCTAGCATTATATATGGGCGCAATGAAATCAAGTCAACTCGCCCACTATAACGATATGGTACTGGCGGAGAATGGTAATGACAAGTATCAATTTTCTGTAGCTAAAGAGGAGTATGAATTTCTCACTAACTATATTGAGAAAAAGTTAAAGAAGGTGGTCGGAATAACTAGAAATAGTTATCTTGATGTCATAAAAATCGAGCAAGATACTAATGGTTACACTACACTGATATTGAGAAACCTAAATGCTTACATTTCATGCTTTGACTGGGTTACAAATTACACCACCGTTAAAGATGCTTCGTTTTCTGACGAATTGTTAGAACAAATCTATCAAGAGTTTGTCATTCTCACTGAGTATGGAATAGCTGCAGAATCGGATATTATCTTTACCTAGGCTCTGCGAATTTGCACAAGATAATTTAGCAATTCCTCAAAATTTTACCAGAAATAAAGCCGTAAAATGTTAACTTTGCACAGTACAGCACTAGATTCAACTTAGTAGTACTTCTTAAACTACATACTCAAGCTTTAGAACCTATTGCAAAGGAAATAATCATCATATTTTATTCCCAAACTTTTTGTCCAAATTTCATGAAAACCCACAAAAACCCACACATTAACCGTTAGTCGATGTGCCGTAGTATGAACTCGAAAGCTGATCATCGTGGTTATTCGTTTTTTATTTTCATTTTTTAAAAAAAGCGCGTAAAAAATTAAAATTCACAAAAGAAACTATATGGGGATATATACTCGGTCTTACAGAGTAGATTAAACCACTACTACTTTTCAACAGATAGTTCGGAATCTGGCGGCTTGGCTTGAGAAGGGGAAGGATAACACTATTAACAAATACCCATCACGTGTTATCGTTTACCAATCCCAAATGTTGTGGTCCATAAACGATAGAGTGAAAAACAGTTATAGTATAGTGTCCCTATGTTTTTCTAGTCCACCACAAATGGGCCTTTCATCCTTTATTCTAATTATACTAGAACCCAGCAAATTCTCAATGCTTAGCGATTATTATTTTAATGAGAAAAATAGAACAGTGTTGGTTCTATCAAATAAAATCTATTCTGAAATACAATTGGTCTAAATAGTAACACGCCTGTTATGGCTAAAGTTTATTTCAGTCTCGAAACTCCGCTGCTAGTTGTATGCCAAAGCGGCCAAAGTTCTGGTATGTGCTGCATCCAACCATGTTCAAAATAAAAGAGAAAAGTAGGTATTAGTACTTAAGCATGACAACCCCCGAAATCGAGGTGTTTCACTCTAGAGCAGGCTATTCGCAAAAAAGACTGGAAAGAATTGGGAGACTTTGTTCCATGTTTATCTTTTTATGAATAAATATTTTTAATCCTTCGCTGCTTTTTTTTGTTCTTAGTTTACTTGCATGTCCAGCTTCTCGGTTGTAAATTTAGCCCATTGGTCTTTTATCCATTTATTCCGTTAGTCTTTTATTCATTCGGCCCTTCTTGATATTTTAGTCCATGGTCTACGGTTTTTGGTATTCAAAAATGGATTATCCCCAGTAATTTCAGAAACTAATGCTTTCTAGGCAATGTTAAAGAGCTACACACAGAAATCCACCTAGAAGCAGTATATGTTTCGGTTGGTCTGCCTACTTTATTTGTTTATAATGGTGCAAACCAAATTTGTTTTATTCTCCGCTTTTTTTGCCACTGTTTCGTTTCATGGAAAAAATGTGGAAGAAAGTGAACAAGAAAGTGAGCAAAAAAAATGAGTATGTTTCTTATTGAGTAAATAAAACACAAGTCGCCTTAGTCACCTGTTCTAGTTCTTGTGATTATATACCTTGCTGTGCTACCGTTGGTTTATTTGGCAGCTTGGTTTTCGCTTTTTATTTTGCATTTTTTTGAAAAACAGAACATCATAGCTCAAAAAGTATGTGTATCTGCATGTATATGTGTGTATTTGTTCCTTGAAAAAAAAAAGGCGATCCGCTTTTGAAATATTTATGTTTGCATAGTGTAGGCCTTGAACTAGAAAGATAAGACCAATGATGCAGACTTTAAATGAGATATGATTGATGTTTACAAACACCACACTTTATTAATATTGGAAAGCAAGTAAAGTAGTTTGCAAAGTGAAAAAAAAAGTGTACACTCTAATCTATGAACACTCGAAAAATTACATAGGCATTGTGGAAAACTTGCTTAGGATATTTTATCGACATCTGTTAAATGAAAAATCTGAATAAAAGATTATTAGAAAAAATAGTCGCCAACGAGGTTTTTTTCTAATATAAATACCAAAGTAGTTAGGGATACATGTTCTTTGTGTTATTCTTTTTGTGGAGTTTGCTATAAAATATTTTAAGAATACTAATATATTTTTCTTGGCGATACTCAACTCTGTGATATATTAAAATATTGGATATTTGGAGTGCTTGATAGCTAGATATGATTATATGTGGAAGCAAAGTGTAGTTTAATAAGGATAGAATAATAACAAAGCAAGCATAAAATAAACCAGATATAGTACGCAAATATCACAAGAAATAAACTCAAAAATGAAAAATACAGTCTTGACCCATGTAAACTCGCTATTGTGCATGGGTGCATGTATAAAGCGGTTTATAGGTGTTGATGGATGTATTCCAGCGTTTAATGGTGCCGAGTTGAAGATACAAATGGGTAAGCCTAACGATAAAACTATACATACCCAGTATCATTAATAGCAGATACAAATAGTTTATATAAGCATGCTTATAAACATAAGTATATAAATATAGGTGAAATAGGAAGAGCGTTGAATACTGAGGTTTCACTGCTGTTAAATATATCAAAACCTGGAATTTTGGATAG
>LSSK01001253.1:0-34559 GCA_001969505.1 Zancudomyces culisetae
AGTGGGACTACACTAATGTCTTTCAACACTAGGTAGCGAGGTAAAAAGGTCTCGTTAAGAAACCGGGCTGTGGAAACCACTGCTCTAACGCAAGTGGCGTTTGGATCCCGAAGAATCCCAGGTAGTTTGAGCTTTAACTCCTCCCCCAGGAGTTTACCCACGATTTTCCTGCGAAGCTCAACACACTCGGAAATCGTGCTAGATAAAAAAGAACTATAAAAATCTATAAATTCAGTAAGTAAATCCTTCCTAATTTCGTCCCATCTATTGCAATCTAATAAGTAATGCTCAACTGTTTCTTTTTCTTCTTTCTTACAGAACGGACATTTGGCTTTGTAATCTGGATCTATAAAACCCGAATTTGCTAATCTCGTGGCGGTCCAAAATTGACCTATTCGAATTCGACCTACGAAAAGAATGTGTTTCATGTACTGTGGAAAGGCCGCTTGTAAGTCGACCCAGTTCCTTTGTCGGCCTGCTCCAACTTCCTTTATCCACTTTGTAATATTCGACTTGTCTATCAACCTGTTTACATTTGCGTTCATTTTTAATATATTAACCAAATCTCTTGAAACATTGAAAAGACAAAGTGAAAAGTCAAGTTTTTATTCTACCTTAAATAAAAGTATTTATTTAGTGATATGAAGTACGAATTTTAACAAAAAAAGACAAAATAGAAGAAACAAACATGTAAATTATTGATCCTTTGTCTTCTTGGAACCACGCAAAAGACCAGTACGACGGGCAGCAATAAGACCAACCTTTTGACCCTTTGAGGAGTCTCTGGCAACAGTAGAAGCGTGACCAATGTGTTGATGGTTACCACCACCATGAGGATGGTCCACTGGATTCATAGCAACACCTCTTGTCTTGGGCCATGAGTTGCGCTTGACTCTGTATTTGTGGAATGCTCTTCCGGCCTTGAGCAATGGTTTGTCGATACGACCACCACCAGCAACAATACCAATTGTTGCTCTGCATGCACTCAAGACGGTCTTCTTGGAACCGGATGGAAGCTTGATTCTTGTACGGCCATCATCACCGTGACCAATGATGGTACCGTAGTTTCCGGATGTGCGAGCCAATGCTCCTCTATCTCCTGGCTTCTCCTCGACGTTGCATACAACGGTACCTTCTGGAAGAATTCCAACTGGCAAGACGTTTCCAACAACCAAAGATGCCTTCTTTCCGCAGAACACAAATTGTCCAGTGTGCATACCTTCTGGAGCAATAAACAATTCTGTACGGGTCTTGTATCTGTATGGATCTCTGAATTGTACACGAGCAAGAGGAGCGCCACGTCCGGCATCGTGAACAATCTCCTTTACCAATCCTCTAATATAACCATTTCGTTCGGCAAAGTCTACTGATCTATATTTGGCCGCTCCCTCACGCTTGTGACAGTGTGATTTGAAGATACTTCCGGCACCCTTTCTCTGTGAACGAATAACTCGACCCATTTTTGATTTTCTACAAAATTATCCCTAAAGAGTAATATAGTTTAGATATTAAAACATTAATTCTATATTTTGTCAGTGATACAATAGTGTATATCATAAAAATCTGTTATAAAAACCCTGGTACGCGTCACAACAACCAGACAAATACAGCACTGAAGAGTAAGTTGGTCAAAAGTTCTTTAACGATAAATTCTCTGCTAGAATTTTATATCAACTCAATTCCATTCCTTTACAAGTAAAGCTCGTATATATGGTGCATTTACGATTCGAATCCCAAATTAAGAACTCGAAAAAGAATCGCTGCTTATTTAACCTGTTGAAACAAAAGGTATATCCCCTCTCACAAAATGCAACAGTGCTCTGTTGACACAATACACGCATAGTCATGTCGAAAATAAACCATTTCTTACCTCTTTTTGTCTTACAAGTTTATGCTCTTAGGAGTGGACTTTAGGATAATGAAAAAAAGATATACTCAGTTTCAGTTATTATTTCCTAAAAATTTTTCTACACTTTTTTTTCGCTTTATGTAAATGGAATTAATATTGGCAATCTTTGGATTCAACAGTGTTTAACTACTCTGATGCTATTTTCACAAGATAATTGGCCAATTTGGGTAGGCCAATTTTGCTTTTTTTTTATCGTTTTTTTTTTTCGCAGACCATTTAGATACACCTAACTCATTTTACTAATAAAACAGTTTATTGACTGGGTAACAGTATATGCAGTAGTTTATTCAAATTGAGCTTTTTTTTTTAGCAAGCCAATTGGATCAGACCTTGACCAAATTGGTTTAAGGCTGTAACTTTTATGTCCTGAACTTTTCTTTTGTTACATACAAAGCCTGTACCAAGTTAACTTGAGGCTTCTAGGTTATATTCACATTAACGACCCTTACCATAAGGAGCCATATACCTTTATACTGACGAGTTGCATATTAGATATTAATTTGGAAAAGCAACATCAACGTAAATCAAGACTTTTATCATAAAGAATGTTCGAATATTTTGGTCACCAGTTATCAATAATAAAGTGTAAAATATTGTTTTTGCATCCAAGCGATTACTACAGCCGTGGTGTACCTATTAAATATAAAAATATATAAACACCTTGCCATCACCGATTGCAAATATGTATATATATATATATATATTAATTGGTTACAAGAATTTCGATGATGTAAAGGGTCTCAGATGGGCTAACAGCTGAAGAGACTATTGTGCTTTGAGCCAAGTGGGTTTTGGTAACCCATGGGTGCAAAAACAAGAAAAGTGGCTTTGTGCAAACAACTAAACTGCTATCACAAGTATACACATACACATATTCATGTGCAAACATATAGAGGACAATTTGCAAAACGCAAAGAGTTTGTAAATACTTGTAGCATAGTTTATTGAATGGCAAAACTATTCGTAATATAAAATATATGTTATGCAAAATCTAGTTGCTCTAAAAATAAAGAAGCTCATTTCTTCGTAAAAGCAACCAAATGTAATAAGTTAGAGTTATGAAAAAGAGACAGATCTGTGTTAACCGGAACACAGACAGTATGAGGTAAAGATCTACTTTAAGGTGTTAGAGAAATAATAGCCACAGGCTAAGTGGTGAAGATTTCCTGAATCCTAAACGAGAGAGTTGGTTACAAAAAAGGATGAAGTCATGGGATGTAATCATAATAAATTCTTGGGTTATAAGAAAGCCAGTATAAGTGGGCATATTAAAACGCGTTTAACATTGGCCAAGGAAGCCAAGGTTTATCTTGGCGGAAGCATCAGAGTTCAAGACTCCATAGCTTCTTTCGTAGGATGGAGCATTTACTTTCCAAAGAGAATCCTTTGCTTCAAAGTAGAAATAATCGATGTTGTTAGCTCTGGCTTGACAAACAAAGCTGGCAGTATATGCATCTTGGTTCTCAATGCTTCCTTGACAGTTGCTGGTTTGTCCGCTAGATGGGAAACCTGTTTCACCAATTCTGACGTATTTGGATCCAGCACGTGCCTTAAGAGCATTGTATCGGTTTACGGTGAGAGTAGCCAAGTCTTTTGGTGATACATTATCTCCACCAAAGCAGGAGTGAATGTTTGCCTGTACTAAATCGCTAGCCTCAATCAAGTTTGATGAATACAAACTATCAATTTCGGTTGTGTAAACTGGCAGAGAATAGCCATTTTGCCTCAATGCTGATCTTACAGAGTTGATATAGCCTATCAGTGTGGCCTCATCCATTGCACCCTTGTAAATTTCCTCATTACCTACAGACACATCAGCAATGACATTGCGGTTGGCTGGGTTTGAGAGTACGCGGATAAGATCAGCAGTTTCTGAGCTTACTCTATCGCTTCCGTTCGAGGTCCATATACCAGCATGAACCTTGAGTGATAGATTGTTTTGTGTAATTGCTTGTGTAATGTAGTCAAGCTGTGAGCAATCTGTAGAGTAAAT
This sequence comes from Zancudomyces culisetae, assembly GCA_001969505.1. Lineage (NCBI taxonomy): Eukaryota > Fungi > Kickxellomycota > Harpellomycetes > Harpellales > Legeriomycetaceae > Zancudomyces > Zancudomyces culisetae. The sequence continues at coordinate 3,903 of LSSK01001253.1, forward strand.
TCTAATGTTCCCTGTTATTTGCCCTACTTTAATAAGGTCGGCAGCTACTGATTCATAAGTTCCACAGCTACCGTCGCTTTGGTATGGGGAATATGTCAGTCCGGAGAACACTCTATCATTGCTCAAGGTTGCTGGGGCTGGTGTTGATGATGGAGCTGATTCTTGCGCCGGAACTGATTCTGGGGCTGATTCTGGTGCTAGAGATACCACAGTCTCTACCTGTTGCTCTGGGTTTGCACTTGGTGCGTATTGTGGAACTTCAGCAGATGGTGCTGGGGCTGGGGCTAAGTCAGCTGACTGTTGTTCGTGAGACATTTCGTCGACATACACATAGTTAGTGACTACAACTACATCACGTTTATTGTGCTGTTTAACCGCTCCTGAAAGATCGATTGGCGCTGAGACTGCCAGCGACGTGAGAGCTCCCAATACAAGTGAAACTTTGTTTACAATCCTCATTTTCGTTATTATATGTTGTTTTGTTTTTATTTACTCCTAATGATATCCAGGTCACTAAAAGTCGTCAGTATTAACGTTACTACACTACACTCTATGCACAAAAATGTATTTGTTTGAAAAAAAGTCTATTTCTTTCAACCTTATTTTTTTATTGAGATACGACGTAAATATAACTTAAGATAAGTCTACAAACTTTTTTTCCTTTGCTTCAAAGCCTTTATATATAAAGGAAGGGTATGGTTTATTATTTTTTTGTGGACAAAATCAACGGAAATTAAAGGTATTCCTATTATTAGCTTTTGATCTAAATTAATTACAAATCCTTTTTATTTCAGCTAATGAATATCAAGTATACCACTAATCTTTTTCTTTTTTCAATGACCATTACAAAATTACTTACAGTTCTTATATAGTTTATGTTGTTGTTATTTCATTTCGCGCCTATTATTTACTAGTTTATGGGAATTTATGCATTTATCACCTTATTGCTGTTTTTTCTTTTTTACCTGATAAAATTGACAGAAATTTCTATTGTTCGCTTTAAGATTTGCAGACTATTGTTTTTGTAAATGACTTGACCAGTTGATAGGGATTCGGATTTGTGTTTTCGTGAGGTCAGCATTTGTTTATGGTTTCTACAGAAGCTTCTACAAAGCCAATCAAAAGTTCTCAAAAAAAATAAACCTGCCCCCAATACTGGTATCATTGCAATACTCCGTTTATTTTTTCTTTAACTTTGACGTCTTCGATTCCCTTTCTGTTTCTGAGAGTTTACTATTTAAGAAATAAGCTAATTAGGAAGTTGATATGGTTCCTCATAAATAACTGCTGTATTGGCAAATAAAGATAAATTGTTTTTCTTTTAATGAGACTTGATTTTTTGAAAATATATAATATCCACATAAAATTGTGGGTTATAACCAATCCGTTCTTAGGCGTTATTAAAGCATAACTCTTCCATGTTTCCCAAGATTCCATAACTTATTATTCTACCCAAAGCCATCCCCTCTTCCCCTTTTCTTTTGCAAAGTATTATTAATTCTTATGAAGCAAATTCCCAAGATTGTCAATCCTGTTCTCTTTGACCTCTTTATTCACAATTTGGTGCTTAAATAGTTCGTTTTGTATCACTTAGACAATGATAACTAATGTTGATTGGTGGTACTGTGTTTGTAGCAAAAAATAGTGCATAGTCTAGCGTTACATAAAACTGCAACCAGGGTTCCAGCGTTTTCTGCCTGATATTATTTCTTTATTTATTTGCTTTGTGTTAGTAGCGTAGTTCTCAGCATCACTTTATGATAGCTAAGGGTATTTATCACACCTCATTTTTTATACCCCTTTTCTTCTATTCAGACAAAAGCTAGGGGCTTTGTATACTTTTGACATCCTTTAAACATCCATCATCCAAATGTTTTGTAATTAATCAATAACCAAAGAACGACTAGCCATGTCTTGGAAGGTAGTACGAGTGTGTGATTTTAATTCATTTATTGAGCTGATTCGCAAAATCCTCATTTTATAATTTTATTAGAGTAAAGCTGTATTATTTATTTCGGTTTCAGCTGACAAATTTCTACCAGAAAATAAAACCACTCCCAAGTATATACATGGTCATCAATTTTAATTCAATATCAAGGCATGCTAAACCAAATGAACCAGAGTCAAGAAAAAGCAGACACACCCAACCTTGCTTCAAATATTCCAAACCTTTACTAATAAAAGTAAATTGATGTTTTCCTAACCCCTATGGCCGAACCCATAATTGAAAAAACCAGTTTTCATCAAAAGATCATTCTAGCTCATAGGATCGTGTCATCTTTCAATCATTACTACTACTACTACCGTTTACTAAAGTATATATTTTACGCACACCTTTCTATAAATCACTACCAAACAAGTATACCCTAGGAGGCTGGCTATATTTATTTATCTGTGTAAATATCTAGGGTTATGCCGGCTGGCTGTAACGAATGACTTTTACCTGACTTAAGCTTGGTCTCAAGTGCTTGCAACAATTGTACACGTTTTTAATTTAGCCTCTAGCCATTACGATAGACCTTCCCACTAAAAAAAAGGGTACTTTACTTATCACCCCACCCACCTCTCTCTCTCACAAATACCTTAAAAACTAAATAGACATCACATCTTGTTCAAATCTTGCATCCAATCGCATTGTTTTGTACATTTGTGTCATGTGATTGGTTAGTTTGGATTTGTCACTAATATATTTGGGGATGCTTTGAGCATTACGACTACACAACCAGACCTTACTATCATCAGAGAACAGACCACATGCAAACTGATAGATTTTCTCTGTTTATATCACTGGTTATGGTGTTAAAAACACCCAATACCTTTAATTTGCGTTGTTTTAATTAATAACAGGGGGGAAAAGATAGGAAAACCAGAGAACGGAAAAAATCTATTATCTTTTGTTTATATACAACTATAAGCATGTGCATATATAAAAATAAGGTACCCTCTAAATGACAGCAATAATCTCTGATTACAGAAAAAACTTCTCTTGACTAAGCTGTATTTATCCGCACCTAAATGACTAAACTGCCTACTAAAACAGCACAACTAGTACCCTTTTTTTGTAAAGCTTAGCATTAGTAAATCTACAGGCCACGCGTGGTCATACACAAAACGTGTATTCTGTCTTCTTGGTGTCTTTTCACGCAGTAATAAATATCCTCTACTTTAATACCATGTAATATTTTAAAGCGGTTCTTTAAATGAAACTGTTCTTTCTTACAGTATTGAGATGAAGTTAGTATTTTGTACAGCTCATAGTGTACCGAGATTAGCCAGTGTGATCACTGTCACCAGTAGCCCTACTACCTGCTAACAAAATGCGGTTACACATCTATGTATGGGCTTTTCCTTTTTTACAACGAATTCTACTTGTTATTTCAATTAAAAATCACAGTATTGTACAGGAAACGGCCAAAGCTATCTAAGATTTAATTCTCATTCATATTATGCATTTTGGTCCTCTCCAAAAAGGGATAAATTAAACCCTCAAAAAAATAGTATATATGGTTAGAGAACAAATTAACACCGGTAATGTTACTTAAATGGTGGCACTTGGTAGCACGTGGTGACACTCGATAGTAAACCATGAAGTGATAGTGTAGCTATCTATATACATACTGTATAAGTCACAAACACTATTGATTTCCGTGCTATCAGCCTTTCAACGCCATGTACTGTGTCTTGAACCCATATTTTTTCATAATGTGTTTAAAATGTAGTATCTGTACCAGCTATTTGTGCTATTTTGCGATAAGTAACGATTGATCTTTATGTTGTAAACTTGGTATCTTTTAGTTTTGAACATCCATCTGAATTGAAAAGATACGCATCGTAAAAAACATTAGGTATTATATTCACAATAATTTTTCACATAAATTTATAAGGACCCCCTCTTCTCCTTCTTATCCAAAGAACTAGCGACTTTTTGCACTATAAATATATGTGATAAATGAGCTATCGATTGAAAAGACATCTAATACTCGCTCTACTGATTATTGGTATACTGGAACAAATGGAAAACAGATTTACTAGGTCTTTGATATTTAGAATTAGTCTTTTTTCATCTACCTTTTTGTCTTCTCCCCCCCCCCTTCCCCTTTTTTTTTGTCTGCCACAATGCAAAGCTTAAAGTAGTAGCGCCTAGGTTTGTAGATGTAGTAAATTTTGGAATTTTCTGTTGATGAATCAACATTTTTTCATCTGTTCTCTTTTTGATATTTGCGCCACCCCCCAGTAAGCATGTAGGCTCCTAACAGGATAGTGAAAGTTGGATATAGCTAGATTTATGTGAAATTTTTTTTTGGTGTTTCATGTGGCATCTGTTTAGTATATTCATCACAACAAAAAGGTGTGTCTGTTGTTTCAGCTTTACTCGTGAAAGCATGAAGGCATCCTAACCCTACAGGAATATATGATTGAATGGGTGTAAGGGTAACAGACTTTTAAACCATTTTCACTTTCACTTTTACTTTTTTAACGTTCCACGCGGGTAACATAGCCTTAAAAACTCTATAAATCCAACAACTACACTCCTTTTTTTCTCTCTGTAACACGAGTTTGTGTTTTTGAAATATACATTTTTAAAACCAAAAGAGAGAATTAAAACAACGAAAACCGTTTTGATACTGCTAATTATACAATTTTAGAAAAAAAGGTATAGCCATCCAAAAGCCATGGAAGATGTTGAAAAGAGCAGTATAGCATATAATGAGAAAGTAACACTCAACACAAAGGTGGTGCTGACACCACAGGAGCAGGCTGCTGCAAAAAGGGTTTTGAGAAAATTGGATACCAGACTCCTCCCCACACTCGTGGTTCTTTAGATTGGGTCTTTAATGGACAGAGCAAATGTTGGTGCAGCACTCGTAAACGGGATGATCAGAACTATGAAACTAACTCCCACTGAGCAAGCACTGATAACATCCATGTTTTACTTGTTTTACATAACGCTCGAACTACCTGCTAATGTTCTTTTAAAAAAGCTAAAGCCAAGAGTTTGGTTTTGTACTCTTGCCATATGCTGGTCAATTACTTGTATGCTCCAAGCACTAGCAAAGTCTGCGTTGGTCATGATAATTCTTAGAACGCTTTTGGGTGCATTTGATGCTGGATTCTCACCTGGGATTATTGCATACCTACCATACTGGTATACGAGAGAGGAGATTGGCTCAAGAATGTCGATATTTTTTGCATCACTTCCACTTTCAGGAATAATTGGTAGTCCCCTGGCCGCTGCTCTAGTGTCAATTAAATCTAATCTACACCCATTTCAGATGATATTTTTGGTAGAGGGGGGGATAACCCTTATTTGTGGAATTGTTGCTATCTTTTTAATACAAGACTACCCAGAGACTTGTACAATGTTAACAAATGAAGAGCGAGCAGTGCTCTTAAAGAAACTGAGCGCTGACCAGGGTCTTGCCTCCAAAACAACGCTCAATTTTAAAACAATTATTAACTCCATGCTTGACTGGAAAACAGTAGTATATTGTATGGGAAGCCTTGGTATTGCAAATGGACTAATCACATACGGCTATTTTGGACCTACTCTTATGGTATCTTTGGGATACAGTGGCGTAAATGCAACGTACCTAACCATACTACCATCAGCACTTGGTGTAGTTGCGATAATAGGCTCGATTTTTATTCCAAAACGAATTCCTATGTATGTTGTGATTGTATCTATGATGCTCATTGCCACGACATTTGGTACAATAATGGCATTTGCAAAAGGAAAAACAATAAGATTAATTGCATTCACACTTGGTGGATTCACCAATCCAGCGTTTCCTATATTTTTGTCGTGGATGTCTATAAACCAGGGTGGTATTGGTAAGCGCTTGGTGGTCTCCGCCGTTTGTTTTGCATTCGGAAATGCAGCTGGTGCCGTTGTACCATTTATGTTTACCACCAAATACAGTCCTAGCTATACAATTGGTTTTGTTTATAACATTGCCTGTGGCGTCATTGGGATGGTGTTGATATTCTTTATGGCTCAGTACTTTAAGAGCGAAAACGCAAGGCGGGATAAAAGCCCTGTAGATATCACACATTTATCCGAAGATGAGCAAATGCTTCTCTATGATGCACATCCCAACTTTAGATATACGCTTTGACCAGCTCGTTTTTACCTATTTTAGTATTTTTTTTCCTCACCATTTTTGTTATCTACTCACCAAGTTTTTTATTTACAATTTTTTTGAAGCTGTTATATCAAGAGTGAACTTTCATAAAATTAGTAATCTACAACCAACAGTGTATACAATAAACTTATGCACAAATCTAAATCTCATCAACTTATTGTTGACGTATTATATTATATTTTACATTCAATACCTTTTCTTGATCACAAACACATATTTATATATATTCACACATGGATTTTACCTCTATCTTTATCCCCTCCACTATCAAAAATTGAAATTAACTCAAAAGTCTAACTCTGCAATATTTTATAAAAACAATATTCAATAAATGCATAAAACCACTTAAAGCTATTAAAAAGCCCTGTGAGAGTACAGGGTCGGCACCAATCCCAGAACCAGGAACCAAGATACCAGTTGCAACTATCGCTACAAGCGCAAAGTAAATAGAACACAACAATATGCACACAATTACATAAATATTTGTAGCTTTTACAAATAGTATAATTCTCAGAACCGAAGAGAGAGTTTCATTCAGGACAACAATCGGAGCATTACCTAAACGTGCTAATTCTACTTCTGTGTGCATCAAGATCCCAATATCAGCTGCATTAAAGACACTGTCCATTGTACTGTTGTTGGATACAAATATAACCCTAGATTTTTTATTGCTATTGTTTTTGCAAAAAGAATTGTGACTTTTCTTAGCTAGCTTGTTCTTCACTAATCTCACAAGATAGAAAAGAGAGTCTAAAGTCCCATAAAATGCTTGCGCAAAAATATTTTTCCTTTTGTTATAAAACCGATTCCTGTTTGCAGGCAAAGATGTACCTTTCAGTGTTTTTTGCGTCAACGACTCGTAGTTTTCCAAATTGTAATCAGTCGATAACTTGATTTTATTATTCCGAAAGGAACTTATATATGTCTTGGATGCGGAAAAAATATCAGATTCACCTCCATCATTGGATTTTTCGACACCTGTGTCATTGCTCTGAATCCTATTTTCTTGTAGTAACTTAATTATTTGAGGCACCTTATTGATGTGAGTCTCAGCTATACACTCCTCTATGCCAACTTTACTCGCAAAATTCCTGACACTTGCATTTGAATCACCAGAAACAAGCCATACCTGCACACCACTTGACTTCAAATACTCTACAACATGTTTGGTAGTTTCCCTAACACTGTCTCCTACACAATAGGCACATATCACATAGCTGTTACCGATATCATAGTCGCCATCTTTATCCTCATCTGCGTTCTCAAAAAAAGAAACATGTTTCATGTTTGTCTTATGAGTGCTTTGTTTGAGGTCACCATTTGGAGTGTATATTGATCTTAAAAAGTACTCTGAGATACACTCATTTTTAACTCTGGATGGCCGCTTCTCCAACACTTCTGAAATTCCGACAGCAATACACGTTAGCCCCTGATTTTCCCAATTAGAAATTTTTAGTCGCATGAGTTCGGAAAGTTTGAATCCACTCTCTATCAGCCATTTTACTCCCCCTATATACAGGTTGATTGCCTTTAAATCAGAGTTGGTGCTTAGATGACTTTTTATAAACACAGATGGGCTAATTGTTACTACCATCCCTTTTCCTGGAATATCTAAAATTTGCTGAATACAATCGTCCGGGTTTTCGGGGTTCACAGATGAGTCTATGATATTTTTAAACATTTTATCAGTTGCACAACCCTCCTTTCCAGTCATATCATAGTTTTCTTTGACAACATGAAAGGTATCTAGTAGGGAGTTGTCTTTAGTTTTTGTCTCATCACCCACACTATAAAAGGAACTACCATAGCCTTGTTTTATATCTGACGAAGCTACTGAGCCTATGGAGAACGAACAAAGTGAGTTTATACAGCTAACACCAGGATTTCTTTTTTCTGAAATACTATCATTGTTCGATGCTAGGCTGATATTAATTTCATTTTCAGATGAAGCAGCAGAGTTTTGACAACTGTTATCCCTGGTGATACGGGGTTGGATTACTGGATCCTTATTTTGCGTAACGTATTTTTGCGGTGGTGGTTTTTTGAGTTGGATATGCTCTACAATAGCCTTTGCAATGTGGTTTTTTTTAATACTTTCAGCACTACTAACAATGTTCTCAAAGTAACAGGTTAATTCTCCAATAATAAATTCCTCAAATTCCTTGGGTACTCTGACTTGGCTTTTAAAATCAGAGACAAAATCTAGCACCCTTGGTTTCCCGACAGTCAAGACACCCGTTCTTTTGAATACAACCACATTTGAGGTTGCAGCCTTGCTAAATACCAAATATTTGTCTTTTATTAATATCCCGCTTTTTGCAAGAGCACAAACACTCAAGTTTATGATATAGTTGACGTATCTTGATAAAGATATCGAACATAAGATAATGATTATACTTAAAGCACTTGTTGTGGCCTGAGTTATTCCATTAAATACAAGGTTGTTTATTCCACTTTTACTTATTCCTCCAGCAGGTATCACGTTTTCGGTTTGTTCATTATTGCGTGTATTTATGTAATAGTCTTTAAAGAGAATCAGTATCAGTTTGTTTTGGGAAAAATTGGATGACGTGGAATTAAAAATATTTAGATTGGTCCATATTATAAATACCAGTATTGACATACATACCCCTAATGGAAAAAACACTTTATCAATATTTTCGGTTAGTAGTTGAAACTTGGACTTGCTGTGTTCTGAAATATAGTAAATGCTTTGAAATATGGTATCCAGTATCGACTCGTTTATCTTTTTGGTTAACCGGATATAACACACCTCGCCAATATTTACAGAACCCGCGATTATTGAATCGGTTCTTTGTTTTAGTAGCGGAGATTTATTTCCCATAAAGTCAAGATTGCTGAATACACCGATTTTACTCACTAGAATTCCATCACTAGGTACTACTTCGTTAACTCCTAGTTGTAGCAAATCGCCTATCTGCAACTCCTGTACATTGTATAGCCCTAGTTTATTTGAAACAGTGTCAGTTCCGATGTTCTCCAATACAACCAAGTATCCCATTTTTGATTTTTCTATATTCTTCTGATACATATTATATGTGTGTAGTTTCTTTGCTGATTCAATATATTCCTGTAGCAAGAATAACGTGGTGATAATAACTACAGAATCCAAGAAGTGTTTTGTATCACCTTGCTTTATCAACAAAGCTACTATTCCTTCCAAAAACATGAGAATCAACACAACTCCATATAATAAGTCTATATCCATCCTTTTCTTTAAAATTGAAAGCACCATCTTTCGGTAAATTCTGATTCCAAAAAAGATTTGTGATGTTGTAGCGAAAAGCAACGAAATTATTGCCTTTAGTCGTATACCCTCGAATAGATATCTGTTAAAAAATGAATATAGGCCAGACGATGTATATTCTTTTATACTAAGTATGGAAGCTATCAAGATTGTTGGTATTGATAGATATACCGACTTCAGCATCCTGTTTTTATCTTTTTTTTTCCTTTTAACTAGTTCGTTTATAGATTCGTTCATAATCCAGAAGAATGACTCTTTCACATTTACCAACAACTCATCTTTATTTTTTTCAGTTATTGAATATCCCAGTCTTTCTATTTTAGAAATTACCTCCTTTGGACCGGCACATGTAGGTATATATCTTACCAACACTTCTGAGGTGAATATACATACGTTTACTCCTAAGATCCCTTTTTTTCCAAGGACAAGATTTTTTATACACTCTCCTTCTATAATTCCCTTTATTGGAGGAGATAATTTTAGTTTTATTTCCAAGTATGAGCTATTATCTTGTGGAATATGTTCAAAGTTGCTCAAAGTGCTTTCATTATTCTGCAGCGCATAATCCTCGCCATCAAGTTCACTGCACACCTGTAAACTGTTGCTAAGCTTTATGGATGTATGATTATACAGAGGCCTCTCAGTTTGCTTTATAGTTGCACTATACCCCATTCTCACAACTATACTCAATATGTCATCACTGGTTATGCTTTCTAGGCAATGTACTATAGTCGCTTCTCCTGTATCTAAATCAACGCTTATATCAAATACTCCTTCGGCGGCTTGCAGTATTGTTTTTATACTTTCAACACAGGATGTACTATACATCCCATCTATTTCTAAGATGGTGATGTCATTTTCCCTGTAGTGTTGACTTGTGGATTCAGCATACATCTTGATGTTGATCCTCCCTCCTTCTTTATTCTCTTTATTATTTTTTTCCCACTCTTTCTTCAGAAACTGGTTTCTAACCGATAGGACTTTTTATACAATAATATTCGAGACTGGGTCTTATTTCAGTCGTCCCGATCTGTGTAACTATTCTTGCTCTACTCCCTTACTATGAATCAAAATGTTCAGGTTCAACAATTTCTTTTGCCTGGAATAATATCTTGTAAGTATGAAAATGTGATACGATCGATTCCTAACACACATAAGCATACATAAATATTCTTGTTCTACCCTAAACTTCAAATATATTCGTCGTTTGTTCTCTTTATCCTTACATGTATATGTTTTCTATCAGATCGTTCTAAACCTCAAAATTAATAATAGAATTTTCTAAAAAACCGAATCACCATAAAAAATTATATACTCTACACATAAAGTAACCCTTATGTTCAGTCGAGAATATTTAAATTATACGTGTAAGGCAACTATACCGGTATTTACGATATCAAGAAACTTTCCATAATATTGATGTGTGTTGTCTCCAGGGTATAGGTAGTGATATTTAGGTAGCTTTTCGTATTTTACTACATTATTGGAGGATGGCTAAATTGAGCTGTGTGATGGATAGTATTCTGGTCCTTGTATGAGATATAGAGCTTTTTGTGGAAAGAGGTAACCATCCGAGTATATTTGGTACTCAGATGCTCTGTATCAATTAAAAATTGAATATCAAGTCAGCCCTGTTATGCTTTGTTTTGCTATGTTTTTTTTTACCACGGACCTGCGTAAGACAAAGTTTATTGCTGATATTTGTGTGAACACTGTCTGAATTTTATTATTTTATTTTTTGCGTGAAAACCCAGGTTTCAGATGTTAGAATAAGAAGGTGTCAAAGCAAATCACCTTAAAGGTCCCAAAGGGCGAAACTGGGCAAATATCTTTGTATTTGGGCTGAGATGAACATTTTGGTTTAATTATAGCTAGTCTTTATTTACTTTGTTTTGTGGTTATTTTTTGACTTGATTGCGTTGAACAATTAACATTTCTCCAGCTTGTAAATTGTTGGTCAATTTTTTTTTCAGAAACCTTGCATCTATTTTCGCAAAAAAATGAGTGCAAAAAAGGAACCAAGGTTAGAGAAAAAAAACAAAAATAAAGGTAATGTGTATATTAAAAACAGAGCTTTGATAAAAAACACCTTTGTTTTTGCGCTTATAGGCTGCTGTAATAATAATATGCCAGTTGTTTCCCAATAAAATTATTATATAACACAGATTGACACGCAAATCATGCACAGGTGCAGAGTGGGTGACGGTGTATATCAAGTTTTAGGGTTAGTGTGCCAGAAATGGTACCAAAAAGTATATTAGCACCTGATATCATCAACGTGTAAAGGCAGCGCGATAGCTGTCAGAGTTCAACCACCATGCTACAGCTAATAAAAATGTGATAAAGTGTTAGAACCAAATATCTTAAAACATGTATTGTAAAAACTGCTTACGAAAATGTGATATGCATAAAGTTTCGTGATGAAATGGGTATGGTTTAATTACCTTTGCCCTGTTCTCTTGTATTTTGTACACAATGAACAACTAACTAGCCTTTAATTTTTTTAAACTTACAAGAACAGTAGCGATACAAAGTATGCATTTGGCAATGATTAGTCTTTTTTTTTAAAAAAAAAATACTATCGGCAACCTGAGCTGCGCAGATCATTCACCACATAGCACACCCAACCACTACACACATAGCCATGCGTGTAGTGGCATCCTTTATGTAGAGTAACAAGAACAACAAAAGCGAACTGTACCGTTTAGTCCAACATTTTGGCAGCTGCACGCAGAGACTGAATGCGACAAGCTCAAACGACACCAAGCATGGAGACTTCCAGTATATAAGGGTACATTTCTCCAACCGACGCGTTTTCTCGGCACACACATTTTTGATAATGAGTTAAGTTCAGCATTTTCCTGCCTCTGGTTTTCATTCAAGAGGAAGAGAAAAAAATAATACCAAAAATACAAAATGACCATATTGCCACCATACATCTATCTGAACTAGTTTTATTCAGTACTATATATACACTTGCATGTTTTTTTAAACTACCAACTCGATTAACTAATAATAAAAATATCAACTACAAGATGTTCTCTAACTATGAATACACACAGCCATCCATCCTTATGATCTTTCGCCTCTCAATCTGCGCGCCAGTTGGATATCCTTTGGTTGAATGGTAACTCTCTTGGCGTGAATTGCAGCCAAGTTGGTGTCTTCAAAGAGACCTACCAAGTAGGCTTCAGCGGCTTCCTGTAGTGCACCGATGGCTGAAGATTGGAAGCGCAAGTCTGTCTTGAAGTCTTGAGCAATTTCTCTTACAAGTCTTTGGAAGGGGAGTTTTCTGATCAAGAGTTCTGTAGATTTTTGGTATCTTCTGATTTCACGAAGTGCTACGGTACCTGGTCTATAACGATGTGGCTTCTTTACTCCTCCTGAGGCTGGAGCTGACTTACGTGCGGCCTTGGTTGCAAGCTGTTTTCTTGGGGCCTTTCCTCCTGTTGATTTGCGTGCTGTTTGTTTTGTACGAGCCATCTTTTGGTTATGTTTTGTTTTTTCGAGTTGTTTTTGTTCGAATAGCTTTTAATAATATTTCTGTTTCAGACTTGGAAAGCCAGTATTAGAGTACAATGACTTTTTTCAACTTGGGCGCATTTGTGGGATATTTATACTCGACAGTAAAAAAATTTTCCTATGCTTTTTTTTTCGCAAAGGAGCAGGAATATGCCAAATTATAAATTCCGGGAAAATAACGCTGAACTCTTTTGAGTTATCATTTCGCGAAATTTTCAAATTCGTGACATGACTGTATTGTTAGCTTTTCAAAAAAAACAAACTTTTTCATCAACTTTTGGAAGATAAATTCCCGAGTTAATTCAAATTTAGAATATTGTTTGTGCAGATTGATTCGAAGCTAACCTTCAGAAATCGAAGGTCGCGCGATTCTTAAAATAAAAAAGTAAATTGTGCTTAAAGCATTTTTATCCACTAGACTAAATTCACCCACTTCCACTTCCACTTCCACTTCCACTTCCACTTCCACTTCCACTTCCACTTCCACTTCCACTTCCACTCTCACTCTCACTCCTACTTCCTCCCCATCTTTTACTTTTATTATTATTAACGGCATGGGTGGGGATTGGCTAAGTGAGAAAATCCAAAATGCGCTTTAAATGTTTGCAGCAAATAAACCTCAAATGTAGTCCAAATAATGTGAGTGACAATCTATCTTGGGATGAACTCGAACGCCACCCATAGCAAAAGAACCTATTAATAGCATTTTTTATTATTACAATAAGTTGTACAGCTTGATATTTTACTGGCACTGACACAAAGAGTTCATTCTTTTGGGGAGTTTTTTCTTTGATGGTTTGCAAATCCTGCCTTGTATAGTTGTGAAGCTACAACTGTGGCTGTAATTATCCTAACCACCATTTTCACTTGTGTATATGATGTATATTTGAAAATAGCGTGTGTATGTGTGTGTACGTGTGTAGAGGCAATCGTGTGTTAATATACACGTCCTCTTTAACGCGATATGTGCTAAACCGCGCTGGTTAACGTCTTTTAGCTGCTTTATTTTTGTAAATATGACACTAAATATGGATACATGTGCACAGGTACATTCACTATTATTTTTTGTAATACAAGAGCTCTTCTTTTTGTATCAACTGGTAGCCCAAATAGCCAAAACTAGGATGGCAAGAACGAGCAGTATGGCCAACAGAATTCAAGTTTTTAATAAAACGTTGGGATGGAGATGCTTGTGTGTATGTGGAGAAAAGTGTAAACCCAAGGCTATTCTTTTTTGTTTTTCTTTTACTTTCTTGATTCACCCAGCCCTTCTGTATAGAGTTTGCTGAAAAATATAGAATTGATGCGCTTGTTCTAGATGAACCACACCAATTTTCTTAGCCTATCTGCTTTTGCTTGTTTGCTTATTACAAACACAATTCCCAACTCTACTATTTTACGATAAAAAAAAGGATATAACTCTACCAAGCCTATTTCCTGCTAAGTGCGGATAGTGCAAATCTGGTGGGGCACTACATTAAACAGACTTTGGCGTTTGTTGAATTTTTATTTGAAGTAAAATTTTTTTTATTTCACGTAAGTTGGCGCCTTTACGAAAAAGGAGCGGACTGAGTACTCTTCGTCTGCTTGGAACATCTCTTACTTTTGTAATCATACTTCTAGGCAAGCAGCACTTTTTTTACTTTTTAAAATCACTGCAATTACCCATAAAGTTTCGGGTCTTGTACCTAGCATGACTCGGATAAAAAAGTCACAAAGAAAAAATTCTGCTTGTTTCTTTTCCTTTCCCCTGTTCCTCTTTTTGGTTTAACCTCAACTAGAATCAATGCTTATTTGCTGACCAAAGGTTCGTGTTTCAAAGTTGGATTTTTTCTTTTCTGGATGTGAAAAAATTTTAAATTGGACTACGCACACAAATAAGTGATACGAAAATAGAAAAATGCAACACTTGGATGTGATATCGCATCTGCATCACAAGTTTTTTTTCAAAATGATAATCGAAATGCTGTATACAAAAAATGTCTGACCAATGAAACTGCCTGTAGCCCCCAAAGAAAATCATTTTTGCGAACTTCTAATTGTATATCTGAAGAGGTAATTTAAATCAACCATTTTTTTTTCATCCACAAGAACAGATGCCACTTTAAGATGACATCAAGCTGAACAGAAACCGAAAAATTATTCAAGAAAAAAAAAAGTCAAACGCGTCCAAGTTTCGTGCAAATTCAAACCTTGTGTAGATGAGAGGATTTTTTTTTCCACTTGCTCCTGAAGGTTGCAAGGAACAACGTGATGGAACCAATTTCTTATAAATACTTCACATTTCCCACATACACAAATACATTACTTATCAAAAAATTTAATTCTCCAGCCAGTTTGAAGAGTGTCAGCGCATTTTTTTTTAAATCGTTGAACTTTATAAGAATATTCAATAACAAAGCAACCGCAGGAAATACAAAAAGATGACCGGAAGAGGAAAGGGAGGAAAAGGATTGGGAAAGGGAGGAGCCAAGCGTCACAGAAAGATTCTAAGAGACAACATCCAAGGAATAACCAAACCAGCCATTAGAAGACTTGCTCGTCGTGGTGGTGTCAAGCGTATCTCCGGACTTATCTACGAAGAGACCAGAACCGTTCTCAAGTCATTCTTGGAAAATGTCATTAGAGACGCTGTAACATACACCGAACACGCAAAACGAAAGACTGTCACATCCATGGACGTTGTGTACGCTCTGAAAAGACAAGGAAGAACATTGTACGGTTTTGGTGGATAATATCTTTGCTGTGATTTGTTCAGTTACCTGCTAAAAAATGGCACTTTTTACCAATTTCATGATAAAGTCGAGATGGAATTTGATAAATATATGTTTGTAATTATATTTATACTTAAGTTCAAGCTCAATTTCTAGTTAGGAGTTTGAACTGTTAAAACTTTTTTTAAATAAATCTAGTGTAATCTATTAAAAGCTCACAAATTAAATACCATTGCCTCTGGTTCAGTTTTTCTGCTTCTCAACATTGCTCGGAGGCACATTTCAAAGATGGGAATAAAACCATTAGCAGAACCGGACAGTATCAACTGAGTGATTTCTATACACTAAGTGTTATGGCCCCATCAGGGTTTCCGTTATAGTTCAGAAGTTTGCAGCATTCGGAAACAGCAGCTAGAACACCTTCGACATTTTCAAGCTCGCTAAGCTCTATTGTATTTACACCCAACTTAAACGGCCCTTCTTCAGTTCTGATAATATCAGAGGTGACACCACAACTTCCGATCTCCTTACACATATCGTCAATCAATGTTCTTATGTATGTACCCCTACTACACTTGACAGATACTTGAAAGTACCCCTTCCCCTCGTCTGTACTGAGTAGCTTGGTTGCTGGATCCCCGATTTCAATTCTGTTAGTGCCTTGGTATGCAAGCTGACCTTTATCTGAAGGCTGTTCTCGAAGTTTTTCAGTAATTGAGTCGTAATACCAATCCAAGTTTATCGAATTTATGGTGGTTTTTCTTAACTTTGCTGTGGAATCTACGGGAATACCCTTGCGTGCATATGAATATAGAGGTTTCCCCAAAAGCTTTACAGCAGAATATCTAGTTTATTTTGAAGACATGTCTCAGAGAAGAATTTTACATACTACGTATATATTTTAATCGCAACATACAAAGGAGGAACCTGGTTAATCTGTCCAATAAATCTTGGGATTACTGATAATATCTTATTCTTGGTATCTTCCAGCCTCGGAGCTTTTTTTACAATTGTTCCATCCATATCCAATGTATCTGTGGCGTATCCAAGTATAGCCCTACCTATATATGCCTATCGCACAGTTTTTTTTTGTCAAGCATTAGCATTATCAACTCTGCCACATTTCATCATTTAACTCGGGATAGAAATTATACAAACACCGTCCCCCTTACAACTGCCTTTTCTAGAGAACAGATTAATCGTAGTATTTCTTACTTTGTGAAAATTTTCAAAGTATTTTTGGCTTTTGCATCCATTCCCAAGCGTGATTACTATTCAGTATTTTAGCAAGCTTTTTGTATAACAGAGGCTGATATTCCTTGTTTCTTTTGCATATCAAATTCCACACTAAAAAGTTTCAGAGTCAGATAGATTCAAAAAAAGAGAAACCATGCTTACACAGTACCCCTGAGGCCTCAGGATCCTATTTTAAATAAAAAACACTTTAGCCTGTCCCACGATATCTAATTTAACACGGATTAAGCCTAAATCCCATTGAAAGATATCATAAGTTGTCAATTTCTTTTAATAAATTGTTCGACTCACCAAAGTGCCACCATGTCCAACTTTCCAAGGTAATTTTCTAACGTTTTCTCCAGCTTTTACCCGTTCAAGCACTCTTTCATTTTCAACAGAAAAATATTCGGAAAATGATTTTCTGTGGTTCTTATTCATAGAGGGATAGTAAAGCTGTTTCAAAAACCGCAGGACGCTCGCACTCGATAGACCTTTTGGTTTATTTACGGCCAAAAAACCATGAACTCTCATCGCTCTATTGATTCCTCGGGCTACGTCGATCATTGTTAGATTCCTTTGTTTTTTTAACTGCCTGATTTATCTCTCGTTCTCGTTTTCTATATGCATGTATTTTTGTTTATATCTTTATTTGTACTTGTACTTGTATTTCTATTTAATCGTGCAGTTCGGTGTACGCCTTGCCAGCCTGTCCTATTCAAAGAAAAAAAACTACCAATCAGATCCAGCAAGTGTTTATTATAACGGATTTACAAAAAGCTAGTTACTGGATTTAGAAAGTTCAGAATTTCAAAATTATAGTGACCTAATGGCAAGAATCAAATCATATAGTTCCAAGCGTAGAACCAGTTTAGTTGGAACCTAATTTCTTACAAAATAAACTGAGAAACAGTAGATTCTTGACTCTGAACATACGGGTTTGCAAAATAAAAGATTCCGAGTTTTTTTCTTTTTCTCCAACTGGTTAAATAATTTCATGGATTTGATTCTTGTAACTGTTCCAAAGTGGCAGTTTTGGAAATTATCTATAAAAAGCAGCGCTTTTGGTCAAAAATATGCCTTCCCTCCTCTCATAAACTTTTTCTCTTTTTTACATTTTAATTAGAAAAAAAAAACACAATATAGTTTTCTTTTAAAAAAAGTACCAGGACTAACAAAATGGCTTTTACTCTTCAAGATTACGAAGAATCTGCAAACTCCATCAAAGAACTCAGAAAGGGACACGAACTTCCTGAAATTGCTATAATATGTGGTAGCGGCCTGGGAGGTCTTGCAGAATCTCTAGAAGGTGATGTACTAAGCGTTAATTATGAAAAAATACCAGGATTTGTTGGAAGCACAGCTCATGGCCATGCAGGCGAACTAGTTTTTGGTAAACTGTCAGGAAAGAACGTTGTTTGCATGAAGGGCAGATTCCATTGCTACGAAGGCTACAGTGTTCATGTTGCGACATTCCCTATTAGAGTCTTTAAACTCTTGGGTGTAAAGATAGTAATTGTAACAAATGCGGCTGGAGGTTTGAACCCCGACTTCAATGTTGGTGATTTGATGCTCATTTCTGACCACTATGCACATGCTGGAATGGCTGGGCTGAACGCACTTATCGGACCCAATATTGACGATTTTGGACCACGTTTTCCTGCCATCTCAGATGCATACACACCACGTCTCCGTGAATTGTTTGCAGAGTGCTACCTTACAAATACACACCTTAAAGACGAGAAAAACTTGGTGGTTCACGAAGGAGTTTACGGGATGGTCACTGGCCCTTGCTACGAAACCAGAGTTGAGTGCCGCGCACTCTTGAAGCTCGGCTGCGATGCTGTCGGTATGAGCACTGTTCCAGAGGTTGTTGTGGCCAAACACTGCGGATTGGAAGTTCTTGCAGTATCCCTCATTACCAACAGAGCTGTTCTCACTAAAGAGCCCAGCTCCCTTGATATTGCCAGAGCAAAACTAAACAACGAGCCAATTGAAAGAAAGGTTGAGAATTTCGCAAACCATGAAGAAGTGATGGAGGTTGCGAATGCAAGAGCTCTTGACCTTCAAACCTTAGTTAAGAGCTTTTTGGGTAAAATCTAGACTAAGTTTTGTTACAATGTCGTTATGAGTGGTTTTTGGTATTACAAGTTTCTTGTTTGAACCAGCTATGATGACCTGGTGTGAAAAGCTGCATTTTCTATGAGTTTGATATCAAATAAATATAGTATAATATAGTATAAATTGAGTTAATACCTGTATGCTTCAAGTGAATATTTCTCAAGACATTCAAGCTATGTCTACCAAAGCTCGTAGCACTAGGGGAGAGGGATGTGGTATTACATGCGTTGTGCTAGCATTTAGAGGTTATATCTCAAAGAAACGAGAATAATCATGACCAATATACTAGCTTTCAGATATCAATCCCACTCTCCAATATTTACACTCACTTGCTATTATCTCGAAGAAAAGGCACCACCATTTTTTTTTGTCGTAGTTGGTTTATCACAACATTCCCACAACTACTGGTCACGGACTGCTATATCTGTATCAATCTCAAGTGAACCTTTTGTCTGCACATATATCCTTTTTGATATTTTGCTTAAGGAATTATTTCACAGGTAGTAGACTACATTGTCACATTTTGGGTTGATTATTCTATAAAAAGCTTAACATTCTTTATTGAACGCAAATGTGTGTATTATGTACAATTAATGTACATATTCGCTGAAGGTTTGAAAAGCTCTATGAGATTCTAAAGTGTGTGAACTTGCTGGGAAGGTAAAGGTCCAAATGCACCAAATACAAAGGCATGCTGGTAGGTGTATGTGGGGGAGGGGGGGTGTTTTTTTCTGAAATTTGTGTTGTTTTGTTTCTTCACGCACATTTTTCGTACATTTTGTATTTCTGATTTACAAGGCCGATTTGGATGATTCGATATACAGTATTGGTGCATTAGTGTGATTTTTTTTTTAATTTTCACTTCCCAACTAGCTCCATTACTGAGCAATCACAAACTGCAAAATGTAAATATTGGATGTTTGTTCCAATCCGACACCAGTCATATATACAAAATTAGCGGAGAAAAACTACCACCTAAAGAGACACAGAAAAATCAAACACCAATATAAAAGCATGGTTTAATAGAAAAGGTAAACATGTGGACCAAAAACTGACAACAGATAGCTTTTTTTTTTTTATCACCAACCTTTTGTTGTTAAACTGTCTTTGTATACTTGCTATACCGGTTTATACTTTCATCCTTTTTTTCAACTATTTCAAGTTTTTATTCTTCGCCTTTGGTTCATAGACTCAAGAAATACGAAATGTGGGTACCGGAAATACTCAGGAATCTAATTGTGGGAGTTATTGGAGATGAATGCACAACAACAATAGTTGACAACCTAGACATTTTTGACACCACGTGCCTTAAATTGGTGATATCGAAGGGTCTCGGAATCGGAATTGTTCTGGGTGGATGTATCGTTAAACTTCCTCAGATTAGAAAAATTCTACAAAACGGGTCTTGTGAGGGACTGTCATTAATGTCCTTCGTATTAGAATGCGTTGCAAACATTATCACAGTGTGCTTTTCGTTAAGGAATCAATTCCCGTTCTCGACTTTTGGCGAAAGTTTATTTATCGGAATACAAAATGCGCTGATTGCGAGCATGATTATTTACTTCAGTGGCATCAACGGCGGCGCTGGAATGGCTGGTGTTACTCTTGGGGAAAAGAGAGGTTCTCGTGGTAGCAGAGGCCAGGGCGTATCTAAAAAGGCCGTCTCGGGTGTTGTTATTATGAACGCCATTTTTGCAGCTATCGCCTACTCCCTAATGTCACCAGAGTATGTTGATAGCAACATGCTAGTCCTTTTCCAAACATTGACGATTCCTGTATTGATTAGCAGCAGAATTCCACAGATTCTCAAGATTCACACAGAAAAATCTACAGGGCAATTGGCAGCCTTTACCGTATTCAATTACTTCCTTGGTTCTTTGGCCCGCGTTTATACTACAGCTGTTGAAATTCAGAACCGCGTTGTTTTGATGGGATTTGTGCTGAGTTTTGCAGCCAATGCTATTTTAGCCTTCCAGATGCTTTATTATTGGAACTCTACTTCAAGAAAATCAAAGGACAAAATGTTATAATCCGAAGTACTATTTCGGTCGAATTATTTTCAACACTTAGTACTCTATTTATCCAGCCTTTCGCTCCATTAACACAGGTTTTTTTTTTACCACATTTATTTCATCTGAACCTTTAAAAGAAAAAATGATAACCGGTCTTAACGTTCCAAATATCTAAGCATTATTGATGTTTACTGGTATGCTATGCTGTAACAGCCAAACATAACCTTACACCTATCACCCGTTTATTTTATGTTCAAGTAGTATGTGTGTGTGATGTTATAATACTAAAAAAGGGGGGCTTGATATTAGTTTGTAATACTTATAACTCTTAAAAACAAATTAAAAATGTGTAGAAACCAACGTAGGTGCAATTCTACGCTTTTTCTTCGAAGGAGCTCTGCCTTCCAAGTTTGCCGCTGGTTCTTTGGATTTACTAGTTTTGATCGGAATGGCCATGGGTGAGACAGAGTGTGTTTCTGTTCCAGTAGAAACCTTGAGTAGAGCCGCGGTATCTGCATCCGTATCAGGCAAATCTACTGTTTGAGCTTTCTCTTCTGTACAATACTTTTCCGCCATAATGTCATCATCCACAACCACGAACTCGTCGTCCGAAAGAGACTCGTGGATCTGCAAGCTGCTGAAGTTAGGGCTTAATACATTTCTACATATATTTTTTGAATTGTCCATCCCAGGTTAGAAACAGGAAAGGAAAAATATTCAAAATAAAAGTTCAAACTAAACGGTGGTGTGGTTTAATGGACAGTTAAGAAAATAAGCTTACACAACTGAATCTTCAGATATTTCGGATACGGATTTTGGCAGAGCTGTATTTTTCACTGGACTTGCGAGTGCGTATGGGGTAGGAGTTCCAAGCTCGTTGAGGTCAAATGTGACAACTGTTGCAAATCCGTCGGTGGACACGAGTATGAGGCATTGTCCGTTTGGCGACCTTTATGTAAAGTTGTTACATTTAGTTGTGTCCAAAATTACCCACTTTATAAAAACTTAGTGGAGATACATACGAGTATAGAGTAAAACTAGGTTAGAAATCTAAAAAGGGAGATACTTACCAAGAAAGATCTGTGAGTGTACCATAATGTAAACCACCCAAATAGGCGATGGCACTAGACTTTTTTACAGGTGGTAAGGGCTGATCACTGCTATTCTGTATGTATTCTGTGCTAGGTGTGTCAAGTCCATAGATGACAACTGCATTTTGCGATGCAACTGCAACTATGGAAAAATATTTAGAGGTATCTCCATATTCATTCTCATTATCATTATCATCCCCGTTCCCATCCCCTCGGTCATCAATCTTAAATTTTACAGGACAAACGCTGGTTGCTACAGTAGGTTTCTTGTGGCCCGGAAAATGAAAATCAGGGTTTCTAAAGCAAGTTCAAAGATTTTTAGCTCAACAAAGTGTACAAAAAAAATAAACGTCCATCTTTCTAGCAGATATAGATTATTGGCAACTGTAAGTGTAGTTACAACACCCCAATTAGCAATGAATAATGTAGAACAAAAGTATTTAGTTAATAGGTAAATGAAGTTACCCTAACAGTGCTTCGCGAGACCAACAGTAAACAGTTTCAGTTGGTGGTACCTTTATCGTCCTTCCGTCAGCATTAGTAATTTTCTCTTTATAAACACCTGTAGGAACATATAACATGCTCCCATCAGGCGAAAATGACAACCTTCTGAAAAATGAATTTAAATTATCGTCGTGGAAAAGCTTGAACGACGTACTGTTACAGGTGGGACCATCTGGTTTACTTTTGTTTGGACATCCGGTACCATTTGTACCAATGTCCCCCTTGGCCTCTCTATCGTTAGTGTTTATAAGTAAGGATGATTCATCGGAAGGGCCACTTGCGCTTTGTTGTACATCCGTACTCTTTTGATTTGAGTTGGATTCACAAGACTCAAATTTATTTAAGGTCCCAACCTTAACCATATGGTATTTTTGTTTTTTCTTGTTTTTCACCCATTTGTACAGCTGAACAGACCTAACATACAGTTTATCCTTCTGAATTTACAGATACATACTGAATAGGATAAAGCATAAGGCAGTATAACCTGAAAGTATTCACGACAAAGTTTTTTTTTTTAGAGGAAAAATTACCTATCACAGCTCTGGGTGGCTACAAAATATCCTAAAGGATCCCATGCGACGCCCTGTACATAGTGTCTGTGGTCGGTTAATACTTGTATACACTTTGCTAAATAGATTAACCGTAATTCGTTGATGTTAATTTATACTAATGTCAAAGAGGTACATCCTTTTATTCGTAAAACAAAACAGGGTAACATACAAGACAAAACTTACACATTTTTACATCCCAGACTCTTGCGGTATTGTCAATTGATCCACTGATTATGTAGTTTCCATCTGGTGACCAAGCTAAATCATAGATATCCGCCAGAGATCCCCTAAGTAATATTGGAATATATGTTTATTAACCAATCCCAAGTATATCTATCTATCCATCATTACCTTAGAATGGTAATAGGCTTCCAAACTTCGGGCCCTTGGATGCCTGTTATGTCATCATAGAGTATCCCCCCATCATTGGCCTCGAGAACAGATGTAGTACTGCTATTAGCGCTGTTTTTGCTGTCATTGCCACTACCGTCTCGAGGTGGATCAGCAACCATTCCAGGCTCACCTAGAATGTTTGCAGTACCAGCAGTATAGCTACCAACAGTCGAATTTTCGTTGGTTTTATTTGAATCCCACTGCTTCCATAAGACAATTGATCCGTCTATAATAGCACATTTTTAAATATATAAGAAATAGTATAACAAGTTGGTGAGTTAATAATAGTATTAAATTGATGTTTTTTTTGTATAGTACAGTACCATCACCGGCTGAAGCTAGAATCGAGCCTATATTACATATAGAAATATTTATTAAAAATCAAAGTCCATAGAATCAAAGACCACCCTTTTAGCACAGAATCGATATTAGAGGTAAAAAGAGATAAAAGACATTAAATTACCATTAGGCGAGAATTTGACACAATTTACTGGCGATGTATGTCGGCTTAGATTTGCTCTGAAATCGATCTTTGGTCCACTACTATCCATGAGAACATTCCAAATCTATATTAAATAAAACCCATGTAAATGAGTATGTAGCACCGCTTTTTGTTGCCATTTCAGCGAGAACCGTATTCGTATTGTACTGTTTAAAGGTATGAACGCTAGGGTAAAGTGTAACTATTTACTCGAACATTACAATCACCACCACCGGTGGCAAACCTATACAAGAAATCATTTGTATTGCTGTCGATAATTCCCGAAGCATTTACGCTAGCGTTAAGCTTATCGATATCCTTGTTTATCCCATTTTCATTCTGCTGTGGTGTATACTGCTGTGGATTTCCAATTGCCTCGGTAGTTTTTGAAGCTGAGGATTCGTAGTTGGGGTCGAAGTCAACACTAAAAATCGGCAGCTTTTCATGCCAATTAATTTGAAATGTTTTGGCTTTCATTTTATATTGAAGAGTCTATAATACCACCAATATTTACACAATGTCTAGTTGGAATATGCTGATTGAATTTAATTCATTTGGATAAATGCCTCTTTTATAATGAATAAAATAATATTCTTGTGAATTAATTCATACAAACTAAAATACGAGACTTGCAATCCAGGAACCCAACACCAGTGACGACAAAAGATTCAGTGATAATTGGCTATATAAGTTAGAATAAACAATAAAAACCAATGAATAGCACAATTTGGCCTTTAAACTAAAAATAAAAAACTACGAGAATAAGCAAAATTAACAAAAATGAGACGATGAACCTGAATCAGGATTTTATCAGCGCAAGTTTTTCAATCTGAGTATCTAGAGCCTTCATATAGGCAGAATATATAGGGGCAGGGATCTCTGGTTGGTGTGATGAGACTTTATCCTCCAACTCCTTTTTAAGTTGGCTGGCATGTGTGGGCTTGATGTATTTCTGAATGAATAGAGCAAAATTAGTTAGGATTAACGAAAGTGGACTGAGGTTGGGGTCGTTATCTTCATCAAAAGAAGTTAACGAATATGAGTTTAGAACGATTGGAGTATAGTGTGTCAGAAGTTTTGCTATACAATTGGATGATATATTATCCAGCTGCAAAAACTTAACTATACCTAGAGGCAAAATGGACAACAACTTTCTGTAAAAGTTGAATGAAGAGGAGGGGAAGTGAAACGAAAGCGTTCGTTCATAGTTTCTGTGCATTGAACTGAATAGCAGTGAGATAAGCGTGGCAAGCTTCGAGACATCTGGCTTCAGGGTTAGATATAGAGAAGACAGTGTAGATTCCACTATCGAATCGAAGCGTGATGACAATATTTTGTTAATGGTAAAGGGGTGAGTTAGGTCCAAGTGGTGTTGTTTTGGGCTATCAATGCTAAAGTCGCGTTTGATCAATGGGTCTGGAGATAGAATTGTGCCACTGAAACCGGCTAGCAGTTCTAAAGATTTGAGGGGGAATACGCCAGAGAGCAAGAGTGAGGAGAAATCGCTGGAAAGGGCCAGCAAGTATTGGTAATTGGTGGTGGAGAGCCTAAGCAATTCAACATCAGTGCTAGACATAGGAAACGCGGCGGATGCAAATGGAACTATTAGCGAACCCCAGGCATTCAGTAAATAAGAAAGAGCGCTCGACCAGATGTTTAGGGCGTCAGAGTCCAATTTGTAATAAACCACACTATTAGCTGCCGATTTGAAACGAGAGCAAGTGAATAGCTGGAATAACGCAGTGGATGTGAATAAACAGGAAAACAAAAAGTGCAGTTGTTCAGAGTTTGCAGCGTTGTTGGTCAGCAAAATCATGTTTTTCAGGCAGTACTGCAGCACGAGGTCCCTGTCATCAGCCAATGTCTGTAATTTGGCGGGGTCAACAGTATTACAGCATCTCCAAAGTAAGCATTTGTATGCAATGTCCAAACAGTACAGTTTCAGTTTTGTGATTTTGACAGAGTCGCAGTCCGAATAGTAGAAATAGCTGTTATTAATAATATCAAGTAACACTTGTACCATATTAGATTCTGTAATCACAGTCACACTCGCTGCTCCAAGAAGTGCGCGAAGTTGAATCAGCATTCCGTATAGCTGATTGTAGTGAAGGGTAGCATGGGATTTCGATACTGTCTCAACAATTGCCTCAAAGTGCTTTCTAATGAGTGTTCCTCCAGCATCCTCGTGTTGTGCTTCTTCTTCTTCCTCTGAATCCTTGGGCCGGGAAACACCAGACATTTCCAAGACTTTGGACTTGTCAAGCCGACTCAGGATCGATACTGCAAGTCTAGTTATTTCTATTGAATAGTTGTACCTACTAAACACCATCTCGATTTGCTCAACTATTGTGTTTAGTGTCTTTTGCTGGCCTTCATCATACAGCGACTGGCCATCAAATTCAACAATATCTAGAATTCTTAGAATCTGCTCAATCAAACCCTCATTATCTAGGTATCTTCCAATTAACCCTTCTATGTGCTGCGAGACTTGTGCTTCAATGCTCTTCATACTTCTAGCTATGTTGATATGCCTTTCACTTTCCACCACTGTCTTCTTAGCCTTTCCTTTTGCCTTTGATTTGTGACTATTGATCATGTTTTGTAATGTCACCAACAACCCCTCAAAAAGAATCATTAATTCCTGGTTCGAAGCTGCCGTTTGACCAAAGTTTTGGCCTTCTGTAACACTATGGTCCTTCCCTAAATACTCCAATACACCGCTTATGTTCCCAAACTCTGGAAATCTAGGTAGTAACGCTGCTGCTGCTGCATCTTGTCTCTTGTTATCACCCATTTTCGTTATACTTTCCTTCCACTTTCTTTCCTCTATACTTAATTCGTCATTATTCAATATGATTCCTTTGAACTCTGATACTTCTTCCTTGATACTTGTCTCTACTTTAACTGTGTCCCTGGTACTACTTATTTGACACAACAATTTTGCCAAACACTTGTATAAAAACCATGCATCGTTCTCATTGCTACCACCTGGTCCTCGATAGAACGGAATCCACTCCTTTCTAATCCACCACTCAACTAGCTCTGCCGCATGTGTTCTGATTGTAACCAACCCGTGATATAACAACGGAGCTACATAGTTCATGACCTCGTTGCTTGGGTGCTGAACATTCTCACCTTCATCATCATAAAGCTGAATTATACCTTGCATTCTAACTACTTTTTCCTTGTTTGTTGTTTCAGCATTTTTCACTATCTCCTCCATTTCTTCACCATCATTACCATTATCACCACCATCACCTCCCTCTTCATCCATATCTTCATCCATCTCTTCATCCATCTCTTCATCCTCTTCTATCAGCTGCTGAGAAAATTTAGAGCTCTTCTTCTTACGCCCTTTCTTTTTTGAAGCTTTAACACCCTCGTTTGTGGTGCCACTCTTGATCACAGGCTCTAATGCTTCTCTTATCTCTGTAGTCCCTGTTATCATCATTCCATTCTCAAGCACCACCTTCAGGAGCTTCAGAGAGCTTGCAGACACCGAACTATCTCCGTCTGCAACCGACAATTGAACGAGCCTAGACCCAAATCGCTCAAAAAACTCACTAAACTGTGCTACCTCCACGTCCCCTCTACTTATTATCTTTCTCACCCCTTCGACTGCAGCATGTCGGACCTTATCACTGTCATCGTGCATTAACCACCCAAAGTACCGAAGGTACTTTGTTTCCAGTAAACTGATACTATCTTCTCTTATCCATTCTCCTAGATATTTTATTGTCTCTGCCCGTATCCCATCATACACATCGCGATATCTTAAATGCAAAATCTTTGTTAATACCCAATCACCAATTGAATAAACTATCCCTTCCCTACGCTGCATTTCTGCTTGCAATTCCTCGAGCTGTGCCTGTCTACCCGACTTACTTGCTCGCCTATTTCCTCCTGTATTTTTCGCTTGGCTTTCTAGTTGTCTACTAATGGTCTCTAGTTCATCCCTATTTTCCTTCCTTTCTCGGACTAGTTCTGTCATAATACTACATAGTACCACCGTTCCTACCTGTCTAAACGGCCGATACTCGCTATTGCTTAGCTTTTGTAGGTATTTTCCTATTACTTTAAAAAACTCTGTAAACTCCTCCTCTCCGCGCTCCTTCCTCTTTCCTTGGATAACTTCGATCTTGTTCTTAATTTTTTCATCCCTGCTCCCATATACCAATTCTTCTTTTCCATTTGTCATTATTTTTTCAATAAACTCAAGACTTTGCTTGAGTTTGTTTTTATTACTCTTACTAGCCTCTAATATAATTATATTTATTTTTTCCTCTTTTTGTAACCCTTCTTCTACCAACTTCTCTATACTCTGTTCCATTAGTTGTTCGGTTTTTAGATCCTCTTCATTAATATTGCCACCTATTCCTGCCAATCGTATCACTAACTCTAGGAATTCAGAAACAGCCTCTCTATTGTTTTTCATAAACCGTTCTATCCAATTCTCTGCAACCGTTTCTAGTGCAACCTCCCCGTCAACAACTTCTCTTAACAGACCTGTTTCCATCTCTATACCCTCTTGGTTGCTTGCATTTTCTTGCTTCGTACCTCTTTTTGCACTAGGCCCTGGTGTTCTTTTTTTTCTTTCTCCAGTTCGAACGTTTTTCCCTCCGTCCTTTGCTTTCCGTTTTTTTCTGGAGTTATTGGGTGTTTCCTCTTCGTATTCATCACCAGTATCCTCGCCTTCAGTCGATGATTGAGCCTCAGACTGTTCCTCAGACTGTTCGTCCTGCGTCTCTTCACTGCTCACATATCCTTTTGCTCTGGCACCCAATCTGGATGGTGTCCTTGGCTTTAGCGTACTGCCCCTTGATCTCGCTGTTGCTCTGGAATTCGGCGTAGGTACATACCTATCCGGTCCGCGTTTGGCTCGTTCTGATTTTCTTACTTCCGCTCCAAGCATTGTGTCTCACTGGCTTTTTGGTATTTTTAACAGGAGGCAGGGAAATCAAAAGATATAATTCACTTTTTTTCGGCTAATAATAATGATAACAATACTAGTAATATTATCTTTTTGTTTTCTTCCCTTATGCTGGGTAATTCTGCACCTTTCGTTGAATATTTAATATTAAATATCCTCTTTTTTTCTTGTGCCCTCTTAAACAAAACTACCCATACAAATGTTTACAAAACCTCATCAGACATCGTTTTTTTACTCTTTTGTATTGTTTACGATTTTATTTTTTTTTACAGTTAAAGACAGGCTTTCCAGAATTGCATTGAAACCTTCTAGCAAATAGTCCGCGGATAATTTGTACCCAACTGAAAATTATTTGCTGTTTTTGTTTACCTTTGATCAAGTTAATTTGCGAAAAGATGGTTATGTTTATTCTCCTACTCGCCTTTCTATTTATTTCTGCAATCTGTTAAGGTGCTTATTATTATGTGCGAGACTACTTGAAATAAAAAGTCATTAAATACCAACCTCCCCCCCCCCTCCCTGGGGTTCAGGTCAAAACATTCATAATACCTTCAAATAATAGTATTTGCAACAATTTTTATATGCCTACTGTGATATTAATGTGTAATTTGGGTGGCCGTCCAAGCTACAAGGTTTGGCGGCAGCAGTAGCTGTACTCTGACATATCTTTTGGCATCGTGAACTGCCCGAATATACGTGAGCCGTAGGATCACCCTCAAACAAAACCCTTGTTAAAAGCAGGCCATCATTTTACAATTTGTTGCATCTTAGTTTTGTCATTTTACTTCATCAAACACCAGGTGTTATATTTCTTCACTTTTGATCCCGTTGTACATGTACAAACGCTGTCGGGTTTGGGTCTTTTTTTTTGCTCTAAAATCGATACTTTTGGTTTTATCATTACAAGAAAATTGAACAAATATACTGCCAATTTTTGCTGAGAATGTGCAGAAATTATGAAATCAGCCAGTGTCATACGTAATGCTTTTTTTTCTAGCTTCAAAATCTCCACATTTATTGTCTGTTTTCTAAATTTCTACTTGTAGGTCCGAAAAATTGTCAAAATAAAAATAATAGCAAAATAATAGCAAAATAAAAGCTTGTATTGAATGCGCTAAATAAAACGAGCTACAATCTTGATTCAACAAAGCAAAGTATCTAAGCTACGCATACAATAATCATCAATTGGAAATTAATCGGTCATGTTTCTTACACGCTCAGAATACGATAGAGGTGTTAACACCTTTTCACCCGAGGGAAGATTATTCCAGGTTGAATACGCGATGGAAGCTATAAAGGTAATTTGGCATCACTTTCTTATATATATGTAAACATCAAGAATGCAGTAGATAATATATCAAAGAGGAAAAAAAAACACTAAAAATAATTTTATTTGGATATATCGTCTACAGCTCGGCTCCATTGCCATAGGAATCAAAACAAATGAAGGTGTAGTTTTAGGTGTAGAAAAGCGAATTACTAGCCCATTGTTGATAGGAAGCAGTATAGAGAAAATACTGGAAATTGATAGTCATATCGGTTGTGCAATGTCAGGATTGACCGCAGACTCAAGAACGATTATTGAACACGCTAGAATAGAATCACAAGTAAGAATACTCAATTCTTTCAAAACTAAAAATAGTTATTTCCTACTACAGGCAAAGTGTGCAATCAACACCCATCTTTGTGTGAAA
>LSSK01001254.1:0-30933 GCA_001969505.1 Zancudomyces culisetae
CAGGAACTGATCCAGACCCAGGAACAGGAACAGAAGTAGGAACTGACGCCGAATCAGGTGTTTCGTCTTCATCTTGGTAAAAGTCAGGGCTATCCAAAGCCTTTTTCAAGCCAATAGGACTACGTTTTGGGCGAGGACGGTCACGAGTCTTAATAGAGTTGGAGAGATTAGAAGACTTTGAAACAGAAGAATATGGATTGGCGTCAACAGTAGTATCCATAGACGAAAAGTCCGAACCACCAGGATTGGTGGCATAGTTATCCGATCCCATCCCCCCTGGTACACCTCGGTCTCCAAACAACACTCGTTCAATTTTGTTGCGTGCAAATGATTCTGATACCATTCGGTCTACTGATCCTCCTTGTCCTTGAAGTCGCTTGACTTCCATTGCTAACTTCTCCGCATTCAGCTGCATACTCAACCGCGGCTCTTCCGTCTCTGTGCCTGACGTCGATGTAGATTTCGATTTCAATGACGGATCACCATTTCCAGGTTCTTTCTTGACAACATCCCAAACAGCTTGCGACCGCAGCGCTGCATTCTCATACAGCAACATATTGCGCTGGTGTGTAACTGTGTCGGCATCATTGGCAACTGACTCCACCGTCTGCAATATGTTTTTCAGCTGCGATTCTTGTTTCAACAGCTTTTCAGTAAATTGACTTCTCATCTCCTTAATCTGCGTGTTTAACCCATCTATCGTATGTCTGCTCACCCGCAATAAGTCCTCCAGCACCAACACCTTGCTTTTCAAACTGCCTACCAGCCCTCCTGACTGGTTTGCCACTTCTTGCTCCAACTCGTTTATTATCTTGGTTGTCTTTTCCAGCTTTTCTCGCAGATCCAACGACTCTCTAATCACCTCTTCTAAACTCTCGTCATTCGAAAACTTATCAATCATATACCCCACTTTGTTCGATCCAGCTCCAGGCGACTGGCCATTACTCCCGACCAGTTGTGGCTGAAGATCGTGTTCCAACACTTGGTCAATCAGCTTGTCTATTATCTGAAGCTTCTTTACCACATCTGCCCTATCGTCCTCAACATATTTACTTTTCCCTCCTCCCAATGACACCTCCGCCCTCGCATCATTCAATACCAGCAAGTGCTGTACCACCGAAAACAAATAGTCTCCAACCTGATCGTCACTGCTGAACACTGCTCTCAACCTGCCCAAAACATCTTCAACATCCTCTTCTACTGCCTCTTCATCTCTGCTTGCCGTCTCAAGAAGCTCCGTATAATCCTGTTCCATTTCTCTAACATACTTGTCTATCTGCAGATCTATCAACGCACTGTTAAACTGTCTTAGCTTCTTCACCACGT
This sequence comes from Zancudomyces culisetae, assembly GCA_001969505.1. Classification (NCBI taxonomy): domain Eukaryota; kingdom Fungi; phylum Kickxellomycota; class Harpellomycetes; order Harpellales; family Legeriomycetaceae; genus Zancudomyces; species Zancudomyces culisetae. The sequence continues at coordinate 1,327 of LSSK01001254.1, forward strand.
TTTCTAACCCCGCTGAACTCAGCTGTGTCCGATATTCTGTTCTTATCTCCGCATACTCACACACTGAGATTATCGAATTCACCAAAATCATACTTGCTAGCCCAAAATCTATAATTTCCCTATCCGGCGCTCCCGCATTAACATCTTTGCTCCTACCTGCCCCTGCCGTACCCTGCCCCACATTCAACAAATCTATTGCCTCCTCCATTGACGCCACCCACACATCAAATATCGATCCTCCATACTTCTTCTCCTCTTCCCTCACCTCTTGCAACCTCTCTATTCCCTTCAATACTTGCTCATGCCCAAACTGTGGCTCACTATAGCAAATAAACGTCAACTGTTCCGAAACCAGCTTTCGTGTCTGCAACGACTGTGAATCCAGCGACAAACATAACGATTCTATACATTCTGGAACCCTCAACGCCTCCTGTGCCCCCCATTCTATATTCATTATTGTCTTTATACATCTAACTATCTCGAGTTCGCGTCCATTTTCATCACTATTTCTTCTTCGCTCTCCCCCATTTATTTGCTTAAGCTGCCGCGCCAAATACACTAACCCATCCCGGTCTACAAACTCTCGCACCCAGTTTATATGCTGCGTCCCCAAACATACCCGCAAATGTACCAGCATTTTTATCTCAATTCCAGTAATATCCGCCTCCTTCTCCTTAAACATCCTACAAAATGCTGCCGGTGTTGATTTCACCAGTCTGTTTTCTTGATATTTTGACTGCGAATGCAACAGCTGGATCTTGTTGTCTATCGACATTGACCTCATCTGTGCCCTCTGTGTCTCTTTAATATTCATCTCCTCCATCATCTCCTCCAGCTTCGTATTAACCTCATTAGTTCGCCGATCATCAGCAAGCAAAAACGTTTTCAGCCTCTTTGCCGTATCTCCATCCCCTCCACTCTGTCGCTGTACATGTATACTGCCTTTTTCTGAAATACCACTACTGACCCGCGACGTAATCTGCTCCCTCGATGAGGTTGGACTCGTCGAATTCCATCTGGACGCACTCAAATTGCTAAACAACGAAGCTGTGCTTGCCCCTGAACCTCGGTACTCATGCCTGTTATCCCCACTACTACCTTTCTTTGTCGATCCAGCTTGCCCCCCAGATGTTATCGCGCTGGTACGTGATAGCACCCGTGGATCGATCGATATAGGAACAAACTGCATCTTGCCTGAATCCAGCTTGTAATTGTTTTCCTCTGGGTCAATTTCGGAGTACGGCTCCGAAATGCTCCGGATTGTACTGGCATTTTTCTCTTTGTTTTTGGACTTTCTGAGAAAAGACATTTTCTCTTTTATTTTTCTCCTGTCTTTTGATTGTCTGTTTATTTCCTTTTTATTTTCGTTTTACTACACTGATTTCCCTATTTTCTGTTGTTCTTTGGTAGCTTTGAAGTTGCTAATTTAAAAGCTCCTGTTTATCTTGGTGTTTCATTTCAGTTATTTTTTTTATCTTTTCACTACTAACTAATAAATAAATAAATAAAATTAGAGCCTACTGTTTATTGTCCGGGTTTTATTTATACCCCTTGTAAATGCTCTCTGTCTCAAATGTACAATATAATCCAAGTGATGTCAAGCCGCAAAAGAAATTTTCATCTCACTTTAGTTTTCCTTTAGGCCTCTTTTAATTTATTGCTAAGGATCCCTCGGCTATTGTGCTTTAAGATTTACTATTTCTTTTACACCTTTGTATTTGTTTGGGTTTTGAGTTTCTTGTATATTTCAAACCCTCAAATATTATTGACTTTTTTATTGTGAACTGTAACAATAAAACAAATTAAGCTAAAAAAATCATAATTTGTAATAACGACTCTAAAATTCCTTTATGCAACCTATTATTGTACTTTCTATTTTAAGCTATTCTACTCTATTCTATTTTAATTTATTTCATTTTATTGCAAAAACGCTGATTTCCAAAGTGCAAACAAATAATCAAAAGAAAACTCGACACGATATTTCTGCAGTTTTCGTTACTATGATTTGCTTCCATTTGATTTACATTTGATAAACCCATGATCTCAAGAGATTTTTTTATTATTGAACTAAAATTTGAAAGAAGCACTAGATACTGAATTCAAACAAGACACTACAAACTTCCCCGCACTCCCCCGTTCCCTCCCTTTAACACTAAAGAATAAAGATCCCATAGTATCAGTACAAAGTTGCTTTTATAAATACAACTCTTTTATTTCCAATATCTTCAGCCTACCCTCTGCCCTGTGTACTCCTCCCATCTTATCTTGTATAATATAAAAACAAGAACATCTCTTTTCAAATTTCCTCACTCCACTCTCAAAAATCAACAATAAAAACTACAATTAATTGCTTGAATTCAACCACAACACTAACCATTATTTTTAGTTCTTCCATAAAAAAAAAGGGCCAAACTCGGTTTATTTATTCTGGATATTATGGGATACTAGGAGAGGGTCGAGAAGATGTGGCTAGTTGGGTCAGGTTTATACCATATTTTCCACTTTTTTATCTCATCTTTATTCCATTTTATCCTTGCTAGCTCGCCTATAAATAGAGTCAAAAGTTGTATTTTTACCAAGTAAAAGAGTATTGCTTCTAGCTTTTACTGATGCAGGGAACGTATTTGTAAAAAAAATGAACGGGAATAATGGCGGAATATTTTTCGTTCTGTTGTCTTGCTGATAAATGCCATCAAAAAAAATCACACCACATATTCTAGTACTTTTCTTTTATTTAGTAAATGAAAGTATTATACATTTTGGTTTTCTATTAATAGTATGGCGGGGAAAACATTTACATGTTTTTACAAATATCTCCCAGTAAGATAAACAGATCAAAGATAAAAAAAAATTCGAGTGATAAATTAGTCAAAGCTGCTCAAATCAAAACATATATTACAAACCACAGAACAAAATAAAAGAAATTAGAATATTAACACACAACCCCCTTTTTTTTTGCATTACCAAACTTGCCAATTCGTTCAATTGTCAAATAGCTCATCACAACTTACGGTATGATATGATATGCACAAAAGTAGAACTTTACACAAATGTTAAAATTATTATATATTGTAGAACTATAAAAAGGCTAGTTGAAAAAAAAACAAAAAATTGTGGTATAAAATTGTAAAATTGTAGTTGGGTGATGGTAATTCAACTCATTTTTTCATATCGGCTGAAGAATGTACATCTTTTTGATGTATTTAATGATAATTAAAAGAATAGCAACTAGAAATGAGTGTGTAGTATTCAGCTATCTGCTTGGGACTATGTTTTGGCATATGCCTAATTATCCAAAAAAGTGTATTTACTTTTTCACTTTCAGTCTTTATCGTGGTGTTCGCGATATCCGGATATTTTCAAGCTACACGGATACAATAAACCTAAAGCATAGTGTACCTAATGTGCATTAATAAAATGAAACAACTGTATGTGTTTTGGTAGTTCATCTAAATGAACAAGAATAAAAAATAAAAAGTAAAGGATTCAAGGTGAAATGTAAAAAGTAACTGATATTTAGGTCTAAAGCTTGGCTCATAAATTTTGTATAATATCACAAGGTGTGAGTTTTTTTTTTGTTTTGCTTTTTCAATGGCTCTTTTCACACACACAAATAACAGTGTCATGCTATCCATACATTTACACCACCCAATCTTTTACTCTTGCTTTTTATGCCTTTTGGTGTTTTTGAAGCAAGAAAAACAGGTTTAAACACAGCGAATCCAATCAATACGAATAAAATTCAGCTAAACATCCATGATCATCTTTGCTGGGGCAAAATCCTTTGGTTTCAGGATTTGACCCTTAATTTTATTCTGTACTACAAATAATAACAATGTGAAATAATAAAAAGGTACGTAGATTAGCATTTTTGTGAAACACGAACGAATACACAAGATTAAAAAATAAAATAAAAGTTCATCAGCAATTATTGTTTGTTGGAACTTTATATTTTTTCAGTTAGTTGAGGTATTGTGGTTGAATATAGAAAACCAACAGCGATTGGCAAATGAATAAGACTGGGAATGCGCGATAAAAAAAATAACCAACAAGGGGGGGGTAAATGGTGTTTTTAATAAAGAAAATGAACAGACGATTTGCTTAAGGGTTGGGAATGTTAACTTCAGTAAAATAACTTTAACCTTTTAGCATGTGATTGTAATGTATATTCCAACACACAGGTACGCAATAAAAACAGTGAGATATGGGCATTTGAGGGGAAATCTTTTCCAGTAGCAGAGTGCACTAGGACGGTTTATTAGCCTTACACACTTTCAGCTTGAAATATTATATATAGAGCCTACAGCTGTAGAAGTATATCTGGCGAATGGATACCAAAGTGCTCAAACGATGAATTGGAATGAAATTAATGACTCTTTTATTACTGTAAAAAAACACAAGAGTTGTTGGAGGGTTAAAGAGTCCGAAAGATCGTTGTGTTTGAGGAGACGGCATGTATATGAAAAAAATGTAGTTTTAATTTCCTTCTCTAAATAAAGTATAAGCAGATAATAGCTTCATCTGTTTGTTTGTTGGACAATGAGGAGCGTAATGTGTAATATGTAAAAGGAAAAGGAGAAGGGAAAAAAGAAAAAAATTATGATTCGTCTCCAAAGTTATGTAACTGAGCTAGACCAATGACCTAATTAGTGTCCAATTTTTATTATATACATAAGGTAAAAATGACCGTTTCAACTGGCTTGAAGGGTGTAAATATATTTTCTGTAAACCAAAGCATAGGCTTTCAAGCGCTATGAAGTGATATGGTTAATCAATCTCACTCGGTTCCTAATTTTGGAGGTTCAATAAAAGCGAGAATAAAATAAATAAAATGTCCCGAAAGCACAAGAGATTGGCTTTTAAAAGAAACTTGCAAACCAAAATTTTTGATTGTTTTTGGAAGAATAAATTTGCATATACTTGTTGCCTAATTATTTATTGTGGATTTAAACAAAGAGAAAAACGTTACAAAACTTTGCCAATTAGATAATAAATGATTCAAAAAAATTAATGGCTTGAAATACATCAGCTAAAACTAGAGTATTTATAGCTTTTTAAAATGGTCTGGTTTTAATCAGCTTACACAGGCTTTTGACTATTGTCACCAGTTGAAAAAAATATTTAAAAAAATACCCAAAAGGTGCGGAGGGAGAGGATGGTGGGAACCAGTAAAAAAACTTCAACGGTTTTGAACCTCCAGAACTATTTGCGAGTAAAAAAGATAACCAAAATGTTACAAATTTGATCTTTTTGGGTCAACTCAGAAGCTAGTAGATTTAGTAAATAAAAAAATAAACATTTCTTCTAAAATAAATTAAATATATTAAAACAGGAATTCGGTTTTCAATAAATAAAAAAACTATAACTTTAGAAATAACACCTCAATGCTATTTCTAACCAGAAGGATATATATACTATCAATTTACGCAAATCAGTGACATATTTATGAGAGTAATTGTTGCTATTTGCCAAAACGATTCAAGTGTTTTCTGAAGAATTTAGATCATACATTGGGAGAGTTTAAGAGTCTAGAAAAAAGGTAGGTAAAACAAAATTTACAACACTGGTCTGTGCTTAGAAATCAACACCACTCTGAATATGAATGTATAAAAGAGGAACAAAAAATAGAGAATGGAAAACGTGATCTTAAGTGTTCTGAGGATTGTGACATTTCTCTGGTACCATTAATCCAAAGCAGATAACATAAGTTATTACAGCTATTTATTTCTGCCGAGGCGTTTATGCTTTTTTTCAGAAGAATCACAATTCAATAAACCTTGAGACTTTTTGATCAGTAATTTTTGGTTGATTGCATTTAAATGAATGTTATTCACATCTATCCCCATTTTGAGCCATTACAATTTTATAAAGTATACTAACAGTTACCAAACATATAAAATATCTAGATATTTAGAATTTACGCATATCACATTTGGAAGGGGTCAAAATTGCTTAGTTCTTCAAAGTCATTATTGATCACTGAATAAGCATTAACAAATAAAAAAGACAAAGGCAGCGCTCTTGAATAACGCCTATAAATTAACTCTAGTGCCTTAGCATAACGATCAAGACAGAATACCACTGTACAATATAAATTTCGTCCTAACAGCGCTGTTATTTAACTAATGGATACCGAGAAAAAAATGGAAAAAAACAAAAATAGAAAGTCTCGTGAGCTTGGAGAGGAGTCGGAGGAGGAACTTGATGAAGACATCTATCTCGAAGATGGGCAAAATCTAGGACAGATAAGCAAACTGAGACATTATGGAGCAATACGAACCAAGGTGACTAGGATATCGAGAGCAATAGAAACATACCATGCGAAAAAATCAAAAACAGAAGTCTCGAGCCCTGTGACCAGCGGAAGACCAATGCTAGCCAAACATCAGGGTGTGGAACAGGATCTAAGTGCTGAAACGGAGCATTCCGAAGTCTACGTCAGAATGGCTCAACCAGAGAGAAAATCTGAGCAGGCCCCAGAAGGCGCTAGAGAAAGGATGCTTAATCTACTCGAAGAGCTAGAGTCAAGTGGAGATGGCAAGCAAAAGGTAATAAAAGAACACCAAGAAATAAACAAACAGCCGGCCTTGGCAACCGATCACGAAGGGGTCAACCCCATCTTGGAAAGTGGGGAAGTGATGTCGCGAGCGGTTCCGCTTCCGGGGTATTTCTTGCTAGATGATTCTGACTATTGGACTGGTGGGTATGTGTTTCAGCTTCGAGGAAAAAATCCAAAGATGTCAATAAGAGTCCCAGGATCTCTAACTAAACGGGTCCATTACGAAGTATCTTATGACCATCCAAAAAACAACATTTCAACAGCCAGGTATAATGCGTTTACATTCTTACCGGCTCAGCTAGTTGCACAGTTTTCAAAAGTGGCAAATATATACTTCTTGTTCATTTCAATATTGCAACAAGTTCCTGAATGGAGCACTACAGGAAAAGCAACCACTTTGTTTCCATTGATGTTTTTCATAACTCTTAGTATTCTACACGAAGGTTATGATGATTTTAGGAGGCATAAAATGGATAGAGCCGAAAATACACAGGAAGCCAAAGTTTTGAAAATCAAAGTACTAAAGTCAAAGGAAAAACAGCATAAATTCATACATGTTCTGCAGGCAAGGGCAGCAAAATTGAGTATTGCTGAAGGGCCAAGAGGTGTGGTAAAGATGGTAAGGGCTATGAGGAACCTCTTGTGCTTTTCTTCAGTAAGAAGTAAAATCCAAGAAAGAGTTGAAAACAATAGAAGAAAAAAACGAGAAACCGAGGAATCTGACGAAGAGGATGAAGGTGAGATTGAGGGCAGGGCGCTCACAGAAAGGAAGAAAGCACCGCCACGGCGTTCTGGCGATAGGCATGTAGGTTTTATCTTGGAGGATGAAGAAATGTTAAGGAGGAGAAGTACATATAGAGGTAGCGTGCATGTACCCACATCCATGGATATCGAATCAAGAGAAATAGAACCAATTAATAGGCGTTCATCACTGGGCGTCTATGAGATCGATAGAAGAGAAAAAAGACAGGGCGAACGAGGTGAGATGAGCCGATCAAGCTTTTCTCTTCCTACCGACATGATGTATAAGTGGAAGAGTAAGAAGTGGCAAAACTTACAGGTTGGAGACTTGCTGTTAATTGAGGAGAACGAATGGATTCCGGCAGATTGTGTGCTATTAGCGAGTGATGATAGTGAGGGGGTGTGTTTTATTGAAACTTCATCGCTAGATGGAGAAACTACGCTCAAACAAAAGCAGGCATTACAAATTACTGCAAAAAACATTAAAAATACGGATCAGTTGGCGGCATTTCCTGGAATCACGTATACGGAACCACCAGATCCAGATCTGTATTCGTTTGAAGGTTATTTAGAAGTTGAGGGTATTAAACATGCGCTTACTTCTAACCAGCTGTTGTTGAGAGGGTCAAAGCTACGCAATACCAAGTATGCGTTAGTACAGGTAATCTATTCAGGAGAAGAGACCAAGCTGAGGCTCAATGCTTCAAAAAACATCAGAACAAAGGCTTCACAGCTACAAAGGGTTACCAATAAGATTATTATTGTCGTGTTTATGGTTTTAATCGCTGCATGTATCGTCTTGACAGTAACCGGTACAGTTACACAGAGAAAGTATGATGATTTGGTCTGGTATTTATACAACTATAAAGTACCTAATGCTGCCATGTTTTTTGGGTATGTAGTAATGCTTAATACATTGATTCCCATATCATTATATGTAACACTTGAGGGCGTTAAGGTTGCACAGGCCTTTTTGATGCAAAATGATATTCAGATGTATTATGAAAAGACAGATACCCCGATGGTTGCAAGAACTTCTGCATTGAACGAAGATTTAGGCATGGTGAAATATATTTTATCTGATAAAACAGGAACACTGACAGAAAATATAATGAGGTTCAGAGCAGCAATGGTAGCGGGTCTGGCATTTTACCACCAAGATCTTTTAACTGTAAAAGAGTCAAATGTTTCAGAAATAAAAACAGTAGAGGAATCAATTTTGAAGAATTATGCCAGTGGGGACCAGAAAAAACGTCGAGACACCACCGCTACCAAGGACGGGGGTATGGATGTTGGTTGGGGTACTGCTACTGTGAGCAGAGCTTCTAACCAAACAGATAAGGAAATATTCAGAGTTTCAGCAATTGGCGAGGAAGAGCTTAATACAAGCGGTAAGGACGCTTACCCGGCATATGAAGCCGATATTACGCAATTACCACCAACCACCTTTCTAAGGCTGTTATCAGAAAACAAAAACTTTTTTGAAGCCCAGCCCCAGTATGTAACAAATGGCCTTCGACTTTCGAGTAACTCTGATGTTCAATCATCTCTGTTTATTCGATCAATGGCTCTATGTCATACTGTTCAGCCTGATATCGACTCGGAATCACGCTCGGTTGTTGGATATCAAAGCACTTCTCCTGATGAAAAGGCTCTCGTATATTCGGCTGCCGAATTGGGATACATTCTTCACGAACGAATTGGGCCTGAAGTCAAGATTCGAATAGTTCCTGTTGAGCGAGTATCCAAGTGGAAAGAAACTGTGATAAAACAGAATGAAGAACAGGCGAACCTGCCAGTCGAGGTATTGAAGGAACAGTTGAATAATCCACAGCCAAATCTGAATTTTGTATGTCCACTTGATGCCAATGAAGATGTGATAGAAATGTACAGTGTGCTTGCAGTTGTAGAGTTTTCTAGTAATAGGAAACGGATGTCGGTAGTTTATAGGTGTCCAGATGGTAAAATTAGATTGTTTTGTAAAGGAGCGGATATGGTGATATTGCCAAGATTGAAGGGGTACAATGATAGACACACGGGGACAGAGGAGACAAAGTGGATATATAAGTGTGTTGATTCGAGTTTGAAGGCATTTTCATGTGAGGGGTTGCGAACATTGGTATATGCACATCGAGAAATAGAAGAAGAAGATTATGAATCGTGGGCAAAACGGTTTTTAGAAGCATCTACATCATTGAAAAACAGACAACAGCAGATAGATGCAGTGGCAAATGAACTGGAACAGGAAATGGAATTGACAGGAGTTACAGCAGTAGAAGACAAGCTACAAGAGGGAGTGCCAGAAACAATCTACAACTTACGGTTAGCAGGAATTAGGATTTGGATGTTGACAGGGGACAAGGTAGAGACAGCGATAAACATAGCAAAATCATGCCGGTTGATTGACGGAGACGAAACAATATGCAAAACACTTGTGTTGGAGGGAATCAAGGATGCCGAAACACTTTCTAGGAAACTTGATGAGGCAGAAAGCTTTGTGTCGGTGTTGAGACCATACAAAGAGCGTGTCAAGTACAAAATTTTCAGTCGCATCAGATGGCCCAAACTTTTTAAATCCAGTACTTTTTTTTATAGATCACTTAAACAGCGCTTAAACATGTTCGGCTCTAAAAAAGAGAAGAATGGTAAGAGTCGGAAAAGACTGAGTTCTGAGGTCAGGAACAGCCACAGCAACTATACATTGTCAACATCCACCAACTCATTGATTAACGACTCTGTAGCTGGGCTAGCAGTGATGTCGGACCAAACACAGTCTAGTCACAGTATTTTCCACAATAATGGAAAAGACTCATTTTTGAACAGTACTTTAGGTAACTCTAGTACAAATGCTATCAAGATGACAACTGATACTGTTCCACCTCATCAACACAAGTACCAAAACTTTGCCATGGTGGTTGATGGCGAGACGCTACTAACACTAGAGAAAGCCCCCGAATTATTGAAACGATTTATTGAAACTGGTATTAACTCTGACACCGTTATATGTTCACGAGTATCACCATCTCAAAAAGCACTGATTGCCAGATATATGCGAATAAGATGTAATACCATCCGATCCCACCCAGTCACGTTGGCTGTAGGCGATGGTGGAAATGATATTTCAATGATTCAGGAAGCACATGTGGGTGTTGGGATTGCGGGTGTGGAAGGACTTCAAGCAGCAAGGAGTGCTGATTTTTCGATTGCGCAGTTTAGATTTTTGCGAAAACTGCTTTTGGTACACGGACTTTGGAACTATTCAAGAGTTGCTCGGTTTACAAGTGCTACTTTCTACAAATGCTACACGTTTTATATGTGCCAGTTTGTCTTTCAGTTCTTCAACTTTATTAGTGGTACGTCTGTTTTTGAACCCACTGCGCTGTCTTTGTACAACACATTCTTCACTCTTTTTCCAGTAATTATTCTTGGTTGTTTGGATCAAGATTTACCCGCCAACGTCTTGTATAATTCACCAGAATACTATGCAATGGTTGGACCTAAAAATAGCCTGCTTAGCTTGAAAACCTTTTTCAAGGATTTCTTGATTCTTGGGACAATACATTTTTTGGTGAGTACATTCAGCGTATTCTTTCCTCCACTCATTTCTGGAAGGTATGCGACCAGTGTCGATCTATATGCGCTGAGTACGATATTGTACACAATCTGTGTGATTTCCATCAATTTTAAAATCGCATATTTCGACACCAAACTGAGAACGATATATACCCACCTGTCGTATATACTGTCAGTCTTGCTGTGGATTGGTTTTTGTGTGGTCCTATCCACCATACCTATCCCAATTGTTTCTAAACAGTATACAGCAAAGAATTCTTACACAAAGCACTTTGTCCAGGGTCATTTCTGGGCTCAGATAATGATCACCTCAACTTTCGCTCTATTGATGGTTTACATACTATACAAATACATGGAGAATAGAAATCCAACCGAGCGCTTTAGACTGCAATTGTTTCAAAAGCATGTCAGTAAATAGAGTTCTGATTTTGTGTACTCTAAAAAATTTTCAGTACTTTATCAATTATTACCCCCCCCCCTCCCCCTCCCACTTTTAGCATTTACTTTTTAATATAAAAAACTTTTGGGTACATTCTCTAGAATCAAAAACGTTGTTGATCAAATAAATCCTAAACAGTTCAAAATGAGCCCCTCATCCTAGTCCCTACCCTTACCCCTACCCTTAACTTTGAAAACCACATTGAAGCACATTGAAAGGCATGTCATCCCATGTTCTCATGCTACTGTTTTTGATCAGTAGCAGTGTTGATAGTAAGCCTATACAAATTTATCCGGAATAAACATGTTTCACACAAAATAACTGGTTTTCTGTACATTTAAGCTATTTTAGAATATGTGTTTTAGCAAAATTTCATTCATAAACAAAATACCCCAGGCTTAGGATTGATAATCCTGTCACGCTTTATTTACCCCTGACTTTGTACTGTTAAGTGTATTGAAAAGAGCAATGTTACGAATCTAAGTCTGTGCTTGTTAGATAGTAATGTGATATGAGAAAGGGGGAGGGAGGGGGAGTAAAACACAATGACTAACTCGCTTTTACCTTTGAATACTTCGTTTATAATATTAGCCAAAGTACATGTAGTGCATAGTAAAATGGAACTGAAAATCGAAAAAAAGCAAAAACAAAAGCAATTACTTTGTGCAACAATAAACCGTGCACTCTTACTCGCCTGCAAACGTATAAATGATTTAGTTAGATTGGTATTAGTTTCCGAATACTGCAAGGTTGTATATGCCCTTCAAGCATTGATTTATGTACAAGTGCATTCGTTTGTGATAAATGCAAAAGCGAATGTTAGACCCACACAAGTCCTTTTAGTTTTGTTGAAAAATAATCAAAAATAATGGAAGAAAGTTCATAAAGTGTGTGATAATAATGGGGGGGTGTTGTTGAGTGCTTGAAGAGTCTATTTGTTAAGCAAGTGTGCTATATGAATTGAACGAATCTACGCAATTGTATTGGTTTCTAAAAAATAAAAAATAATACAAAAAAAACAAAAGCTGCTATGCAACCTTTATACACATTGTTATCACATACTATTATTTTTTTAATACTTTCTTAGACATGAGTAAACTCATTTTTTAAAGTGAACTGTGCCAGTAACATACAGTTATCTTTTTTAGCACAGAGAAAATGCCAAACAAGATGTGAATGAGACAAGAAAATAGTGCTGGGAGAGTTTGAATTGATTGTTTACATTAAAGCTAAAGATGCCTACACAATCCAATACTTATGACTAAAGCTATAGATACACAAACCCACTATTATTAGCGAAAAAACACAAGAATCCAGAGTGGGGTAGGGAGCCAATACGCTTGGCGTGTGATATCACCAAGAAACTCTTGAAAAGAAAGATATCGGAATAAAACTTGTTCTCAACATTTTTATGACTCTTGTTATTTTGAAAACCATTGGAAACTTCAAACTTGTCTTGTGTAAAATTGTCTTTGCCCATTTTATTTTTTTTAAACAATTATAGATTGTATTAATAATCCCACTAGTATTCGAAAATAATAACTGCGTTAATATTGCCATTACCATTACTTTACGGAACTAAGCCTCTATCCCATCTCCATTCCCGTTCTTTTTACAAAAGAGCCAAGTATATAGTAAATAGTAAAAAAAATACTTTTTATCAATAATATTGCGGAGTTATCGTAATATATATTATTGAAAAGCTATGTGCTAAATATTCATCAACATTTCAATAAAAAATGCAAAAAAAACTAACGAAGATTTCCAATGCGTCGGAATGGGCATTTTGTGAATTACTTTCAAAATAATACTAATACAAAAGATCTATTACTTCAAGACCAACGTATAAAGGTTTATGTTTTCTTGATGAAAAAATAGAAATCGATGAACTGATATTGCTAGTAACAAACTATAATGACATTAATATATATTCGAGGCAGAACTATAATATTCTAGATATATATAAAGATACAGAAAAAGCACAGAAACCGTTTCCTCAACATTAATTTTTCTGATAAAATCGAAAATAGTGGTTGAAATCGATTCTTACCCCTCTCAAAGTCTACAAGTGATTAATAATTGTGCATATCAGTTTTATTACATTCTAAGAGGTAAATTGATGCAGGGTATTGTCGACTACTGTATTTAAAGCTAGAATTTACAACAACGAACAGTTCGGAGTCGGTTTTTATTTTGAATTTTTTGTGAGATATTGATAACCATAATATTAAATAAAATTATTAGGTCGTGTAAAATACGTACGGCTGCAGTGATAATAGTGATAATAGTGATTGAGAAAATGCGACGAAAGCCCTATACCCTCTTTAAAAGTATCAGCAAAAAAACGAAAGGCGACGTTCGGAGAGAATGCACCCGAACCCTTGCTGCGGCAGTATATATGCTTGTGGTTATTTTTATAATGACAATATTACAGGTTATTTCGGACTCAAGGTATGATATGGGAATACAGATGTATGGGGCAACAGATAAAAGTCTACGCGATCTTTTTTTTGAATACATACCAACAATCGATTCGTTTTATCTTGTGGACTTGAGTCTCAACTCTTCAGCCTTGTTTGCATATTTGTGCAACTTGTATTTTGTTCCAGGATGGAGAGCCAAACTTATTTACACAAGACGAATAATGTGGATCACAGGAACATTGTATGGGTTAAGGGGCATATCGATTCTTATCACTACTGTTCCACCAACCCTAGGAAGCAAATGCGTTCGAGTTGATACGACCAATGCTGGGGTGCTCGACTACATCAAACACGCATACCTTGTGCTACGAGACAAACGCAATAATTGTACGGATAATATATTTTCAGGACATACGGTGGTTGCAGTGACTTCATTTATGCTATGGTGGCTCTATTCTCCATACACTGGGTTTATTTTATACTCAATACTTCATACCTCCATCACCTTGTTTTTGATTGTTTTGTCCAGGTTACATTATTCTGTAGACGTGTATCTGGCTATTTTTATGACATTGGGAGCATACTATGCATATTTCTATGCTCTAGATCAAAAGCATAACTCTTTAATGTTTTCTCATTTATATTCTGAACGGCCAACTGAGCCCAGAGATACATTGGTCAGATTCGGTCCATCCAACGCCACTAATACCACCGCTATGGCAATTCCAGTAACAACAACAACAACAACCAGTACAGTAGCAGCAGGTTACATAAGAGTATCGATAACTGATGATGCGGAAAAAGGTGTCAATGCCGCTAACAGCTGCAATCATCTTTTATCCCGACACTTTGCTCTTAAGAATAACCACTTATTTTTTATTCAAAGGCACTTTAGTCCAAAGATCTTCAGTGATGTTGTAGGCTGGGCAGACGGTGTGGACCTTCGTCTGAATGAATTTTCCTTGCCCAAGTAATTAAATCTATACACCTGATATCTCAGGTCGAAATTAGCGTGTAAAAATATTGTAGCAACAAAAACAGCAACATAAAATAAAGTGTATAAAGGCTTCATTGGTAGCTATAAGAATAGTATTTTTTTTTGGAGGGATGGGTAGTTGCTAAATTAATTAGTTATTATAGTTTCAACATTTTTTTCCCCCACTAGATTATAAAAGACTCCTCCTTCCCTCATTTACATATAATGACTTTTCCTTTTATCTTTGCATTAAACTGTTTTATAAAGTTAGTGAATGAAACTTCTATTTTCTTTTATCAAAATTGTGTGTAAATACTGAAAGTAATCTTTTATTGTATTATTTCGCTTATATTGCTAAACGCCTGATCTTAAGCGATAATATATTAGAGAAGGTATTTGCAGTACTGCTTGCAGTGTATATCATATTTATTGCTAGGGGTAGGAGGGCAAGAGGTGTAAGTAAATACAAGCAAAAATTGAAAGACAAAATATATTGCATTTGTTGTGTTGTGTAATCCTCAGAATCATCAACTCGCTTTAAAAGTGCGAATCAAAACTACCTCAAAATCACTTGCAAAAAAATTTTTTTTAAAGGTTTAGATTAGTGATGGCCTTAGAAAAATTACTGATAAAACAATAATCAATAGTGCAAATCAGCTACATAGAAATAAACATAAAACAATAATAATTCAACAAATAATTTAGATAATCAAAAGGGGGAAAGCGAAATATGAATACAGGAATGCTGAGGATAGGAGGCGGGATAAGGGCGGGGAAAGGAATAGTATCGAAACTAGGCGCTGGGTTGCAAAGCAAGTCCCAACAATTCCGACTTGAAAGTACAATTATACAGTCACATAGCAACACCTCAAATCCGACTCAAGCACAAAATGAGACAAATATACACCAAAAAATAAAAAATCTAATACCCCCACAATCACAGCAACAAAAAGTAAAAAAACATCCAACAGGAGCAGACTTGATAGAAGGTGCAAACGAACAAGAGGGGCTCGAGGGATTGGGAATCGAAGAGATGATAAACCTACGTGATATGGTCGAAGCTGGTGTCCATTTAGGCCACAGCACAAAGATCTGGAATGCACTGAATATTCACACCATTTTTGGCGAGCGAAACGGAATTCATGTTATCAATCTCGAGCACACCATCGCAGCACTGAGGAGAGCAGCCAAGGTTGTAGAATCTATTGCATACAACGGCGGGATTATCTTGTTTGTGGGTACGAGGGCAAATATTCGTGATGTGGTGATTGATGCTGCATATTCTAGCGGGCAATACTATGTGGTTGACCGGTGGATTCCAGGAACACTGACCAACAGCAGACTGATGACAGGCCAACAGCTTATGGGCAGTGAAAGTTATGTAAAATTGGTACCAGATTACCAACCACCAAAGACTATCAAAAAAAATACTGATGATGGTGAGATTAACACTAACGATGGCGGTAGTGGTAGTGCTGAACTTGGAGAGGAAAAGAAAAAACAAGTAGGAGACAAGGGCGGTAATAGTAGATACATGAAAAACACTACTGGGCAGCGGAGAGGCGATACAGAAGATGAAGACTATCATGTTATGCCAGATCTAATTGTTTCTTTCAACCCAACAGATGTTACAAACACCCTATTGGCAGAGGCTCAGCGGTGTCTGATCCCAACTGTTGGTGTTGTGGATACGAATTTTGATCCACGAAAAGTGACTTATGGGATTCCAGGAAACGACGACAGCTCATCTTCTATTGGGTATATTGCTAAAGTGTTGAGTAAAGCAGCATACCTTGGAAAACAAAGAAGAATTAACCAGGCTTATAAAGGACAATAATATGTTATTTTGTTATTATTTATTTTATTATATTTAAAGAGCAAATAAGGAAATAAAAAAGCATAAATTATAGTTCGTCCTTGTGTGGAGGCAGCTCAGTGTGTTGTGGTTGTTCCTGATATTCTTGTTCCTGGTTTTCTTGTTCTTGTTCTTGTTCTTGTTCTTGCGGTTGCTGTTCTTGTGGTTGCTGTTCTTGTGGTTGAGAAGGTAGATAAGGACAAGCAATTGGAGACAACAAAATGGCATGATACGTACATTTTTCTGGTTCAGTAACCGACATTAGTTTGTTTTCAACACCACACTCAACACTCAGCGACAAAGAACGCTCTGGACCATTCCAGCAGTGAGTCCCACCTGTGTATTTCAAAACCATTTTACCGCTTTCAGGAACGGAAATATTTCCAAATTCACCCAAGTGCACCCGGCTTCCTGAAGTTGTTGATGATTGTGTTGCTGAACCCAAAAAGCATATTTCATAATTATATTCGCCAATTGGTTCGTTGGTTGTCACACACTCTCCCTCTACTGCAATCAAAATGTTTTCTGGCCCCAATTCAGCCTTCAGTGTCTTTTTTAAGTTTTCAATATCGCTGCTGAGCCGTTTTACCTGATCATTGATAGTTGAATGCTCCTTTCGCACATCTTCAAGCTCCTTCAATACCTTGGCTACTGGATCCTCCTCATTTATATCTCCAGCTACGTTTTCGGCTCGCATCTCAAAATCAATTTGTCTCATTTCTTCGTCTGCTTTTTGACACTCTTCTTCAAGTTTTTTGTGCTCCTCTGTATGTTTTTGGCTATACTTCTTACTATCCCTGGCCCTATATTTTTCTATGAGACTTACATATTCACCTGTTCCTCCTTTGACAACCAGATCGTGATAATTACGGTTATACTCCGCCTCTAACTTTCCAAGAATTTCTGTCAATTTAACGAAATTTGCTTTTGTCCTTTCTGCGTCGTGTTGCGTGTTTCTTGCCTGTCTAAACACAGCCTCAAAGTCGTCATCCCCAGCTTCCTCTTCCTCTTGCCCCTGTTCATTGACACTACCATTACTTTCTTTCTTTGCTTCTTTACCCTCCTCCTCTTTCCCGTCCTTATCCTTGTCCTTCTCCTTGTCCTCTTTATTTTCTTGCTTTTGTTGGTTCTCATACTCCTCCAATTGCTTCTTGGAATCATAGTTGTACCGCAAAAACTCCTCAAACCCATCAACTGCCGCCTTTACAGCTTCGTCGTTAAATTCCTTGTTTCTGTTTTGCTCAATATCCCTCATAATTTTCATTAGCTCCATCACCCTCCCCTTTGCCTCTTTTAGCTCCTCATTACTATCTCTTCGTAGCTTGACGGCTGCTTTGATATGCCTCTTTGAGAGCTCTAGCTTCCTTACTCGCCCCTTCTCTTTATTTTCTTCAATTATCTTGTTTTCTACCTTTTCTAACTCCTCCTTCTTCTTTTGATTTTCTTCAAATTTCTTTTCAGCCTCTTGCTTTTCAGCCTCCAATTTTTCTACTTCAATTCCTTTCTCAACAATTAATACCTTCGCTTTGTCGACAAGTTGTGCCTTGACTGCACCTCCAACTTTCTCTGTTTCTTGTTTCTGCAACTCCTTCTCCACGTCCCGCTTAGCAAGCTCTAGACACCTATTCTCACACCGCACGAGCCCACTCCACTCATCGCTACCATCACAACACTCTTCTTCGCAGACTCCGTCGTTAACCTGGCGGGCATCTATAAGAGCTGGCTTATATCCCTCATTTCGGCAATAAAATTTACCATTATTACACGCGGACGTTCCAGGCTCATCTGAGCCGTCTTCACAATCGCAATAATCGTCGTTCACCCACGCTATTGGTATTTTTTTCTTACCATCAAAGCAGGAGAATTTACCGTCTTTATCTGCCACATACCTTTCAGCATCTAGTGTTTAAAAACATTTATCAGAAAAATCGTTATGTTCCTATTCATTGGAATAAAACAACTAAAAACACAAATAAAACATTACCTTTTGGATTTGCTCCGCGGATTTGTTTTATTTCTCCCTCTACTTTTCCTGTGATACTGCCTACTGCAAATACCAATACAAGCGACAAACATGATATTTTGAATCTCATCGTAACTACTTTTCCTTTTGGATTTATTATTAAGCCAAGTGAAAAGTATGTTGTATAAAAAATATATATATAACCTCCTTGAATAGATGCTTACTTTGAGGCTTGAAAAAAAAATACATATATTTAAAGATGTTTAGTGTTTTGCGTTACCCCCCAAATCCCATTTTTACTATTCCCATCATCAAACTCCATTGGCAGGTATGGATCTTATTTTATGAGTTACAATTTCAGCCCTTGTTCTTCCATATTTCGTTTTGCTATTGGCTCATATTTGAATAATAATAGCAATAGTAACAGCAACAGCGACAGAAAAAAAAACATACAACTTTATATCCGCTTATACACTCCACCGACCAAACCCACAGTTGTAGTCAAGGCAAAGCTTAAATTTGTTTAAAGATTTGAGGAGAAATAAGCAACTAGTAAAAATCCATAATGACCCGCTACCATTCGCTCGTTGTAGCCATCCTTTTGCTTTTATATTCGATACATGCTACACTAATCAACAAAAACATTATTCGAGAAGTCGATTTGTCTGACCAAGCCTACACGGAAATCATCAGAATCCTTGTTCTCAACAAGAATGAGGGTATTAGCGACAAATCTTCAGATGAGCACAAGAAAGATCGAAATAAATCGCCACAGGGCGATAAAGAATACGAATACTACGAATTGTTGATCCCAAAGTCTCTTGAAATGCAGATGGGATCCATCAAAGCTGCTGAAATCAAAACCAAGACTCCCATGTCTATAAAACGCATAGGAACAATAGCTAAACTCCGAAAGGACAATGAAGGTAATGTTGCTGATGACATCAACTCCAAGAATGCCAATGGTTTGTATGTGCTTTACAAGGTTAAGTTTGCTCAGCCCTTGAAACCTGAGGAAAGGATAAGTTTCAAAGTAACAATCTCAGCAATGCAGAAGCTTCAGGCACTTCCCGCTGAAATCGAATTTGGAGGCTCTGGTTCGTATGTTTACGAACGCGAAGTCCATGTTGTTTCATTGTACGAAACTGAGAATCAAAAGACAATTATCAGGTAGGTTTTTACTATGCAAAACTTATTATAATAATATATGCTGGTTCTAACAATAAATCAAATCAAAATAGACTTCCACAGGGAGACACTGAATCATATAGTTTACAGCCGGAGCCAGTAAATAAGGACGGCAAAACAATAACATATGGCCCATACAAAAACGTGAAGCCCTACTCAATTTCAACTACAGACTCGCAGGTGGGACCAAATATCCGCGTACATTTTGTTTCGGATTTGCCATATCTTGAAGTCAGAAAGAATACACGTGAAGTAACTATTAGCCATTTTACAGGAACTACTCGCATTGTCGACTTTTATGATGTCTACAACAACGGACCAGCATTTAAGGGTGGATTCAGCCGAATAGACTACTACAAACTCTTGGATTCCAAAGCACAGCGAACAATTCCGCGTGATTTCAGTATTGGTATCTCAGGAAGTGCCAAAAACATTTTCTACAAAGATGAAGTGGGAAATGTCACGTCCTCAAAGATATATGAACCAGGAAGCAGCGGTGGTAGTCCAATGACAAAGGTCTTGGTCTTGTCACCAAGATATCCTCTTGCTGGTGGATGGCACTATTCATGGAACCACGGGTACGACTCTAACCTGTCATCCAATCTCCGGTTTGACAAGTCAACAGGGCTGTACAATTTCGCTATTCCATTCATCGTTGGCCTGTCAGAATTGCCCGTTCGTGAATATGAGCTCTCCATAGTTCTTCCTGAGGGTGCCATATTTAGCAACTTTCATATACCATTTGAACTTGAGGAAACCAAATTTTCTCAGGTTTACTCCTTCCTAGATTCGGTGGGGAGAACCAAAATCACGTTTAAACTATCCAACGTTGTTTCAGACCACACTGTCCCTATTGTTTTATCGTACAGGTACCCAACCTATGCTTATCTTATAAAGCCGCTCTCGGTCGCTGCCTTCCTGCTAGTCTTATTCATCTCTAGCATGTTTATCAGCCGTTTGGATTTATCATTGTCTAAAAGACGTCATCTGAAAACCGAGTAGGCCAACAGACTCTTTTTCCTTTGTGTTTATTACTGATATTTTCAATTCACATCTTTCATTCAATACGCAAAGCCGTAAATAAACATATCTTAAAGACGATGCAATCATATTATTTAGTTTATGATTTATTAAATTAACGTAAAACAGTGCAAGCTAAAAAAAGAAAGGCTGTGTAACTTCAAACGGGCAAAGAGGTGTTTTATCCATCTTTATCTTTTGTCAAATCGCTTATTTTCCAAAGTGTGCCAGGATTTCAGTCCTTCTTGATCATGGCATTAATGGAATCTTCGAGCTTGTTTACCTAGTTAATTTTTTGTATATGGAAATAAGTTCGTGCCTAGAATATTTGCTTTGATGTTAGTTTCAAAGTGTACTTACTGAAAACCCTGCGTTTTCTTTTTCAAGCCCATTGAATGGGTAGTGTCTTGGAATCTACATTATTTTCAAGTTTAAACACGTCATTACTCTGATTGTAAACGTATATTATCCAAATCAACACATAATATATATAATGGTAAGCAAAACAGATAGAGTTGACTTACAGCTACTCTCTCAGGTTGCATATAGTATGCCCACAAACCTCCGAGTCCCAACAAACCAATCAGTGTCGCCCACTGTTTAAACACAAGCGAGTATGCTGGATGTCTGTACACCGAATTTGATTGCATGTGCAGCATC
The DNA here is from genome assembly GCA_001969505.1 of Zancudomyces culisetae. NCBI lineage: Eukaryota > Fungi > Kickxellomycota > Harpellomycetes > Harpellales > Legeriomycetaceae > Zancudomyces > Zancudomyces culisetae. Next base: position 22,724 of record LSSK01001254.1, read on the forward strand.
TCCTCGTGTTCGTGTACTGGATCTCCAAAATTACGTCGCATTTGCCTATCCCACCAGCCATATGGTGTTCGTTTTTCAGCCTTAGTTAGGGGTAGATTGGGGTAATAGTTTCCGGTTTGTGGATCTAGATCAACATACCCTTCATCCTTGAATTTCAATTGATGGGTGTCGATTGGGCCCTTATCTTTATTGTTACTGCTTGTGGTGGAGGAAAAGCCACGTTGAATCGATTGTTGCAAAACCGCCAATCTACCATTCATCCCAGAAACAACTAGTGCTCTGTAGTTGTGGGTGGTGTTCATGGATTTAGAAATGTTTCCTATGCTTCTGCTTGCGATTCCTAATACCCTGGTCATTTTTCCTGAATTTGGAATTGGTATTTTTCTATTGTTTTTTGTACCTAGATTAAAAGTGAAAAATATTAGATTAATCTAGTGATTGTAATTGCAAATAATAATTTTTTTAAAAAATTCAAACTACAACTAAAATATCAGCAATTGTTCAATTCACCCCTCTCTGAAACCCAACCAATTTACCAACTTTTTTTTCCTTTGTCTATATAGTTTTTGTTTTGGCTGATAAATAAATAAAACAAATACATAAAACAAATTCCCTAAAAGCCCGGGCAAATTTTTTTGAAATTTGGCGTGAACCTTTGGGCAACTTTTCCCCCAGCCCGGGAGCACTTATGGCCCAACAAACTGTATCTGCATTCGAAACTTCTAGCCAATTTGTTTAAAGAATCGCTTGGGCTTTAGTAACAAAAAAAAGAGCTAGACATGACCACACAGGTTGATAAACAAGTAGATCATAAATATTAAATAATAGTCAGGTAAATAAATGACTACGCTATGAAAAGGAAATCAATGTGATAAATATAAAAAAGAAAATAGGTAAAGAGATCATTGGATCGAAGCTTCGAAAGCAGCCTGTTCTTCATCTATTGTAGGTCTCTTTTTGATAACCAACTCATCTCCCGTAATACGATGGTAAATGTCCTTGATATCTTCGTAAACAGTGACAAAATGTGAAGTTGCATCGTAGCTCTTACTGATAAATGCCTGTGAGTGGGTTCCGTCATCAACAGGCTCATAGATATCCGATACGTAGTCAAATCGCTCCTTAATAGGACCCAAATAGCTGATTGCCGCTGCAACTTCGCTATGAGGATCGTCGGTTTCAACAACAGTAGAAATTGAAGCCAGCCAGAAGCCCTTTGGAACCACATGGTGGGATGCAGACACGCTAGTAATGTAGATATCATGCTTTCTCTTTGCTTGGTTTTGTGGAATAATAATCTGAGTAGAGTCGGCGTTGTCAGAGTTGGGGATTGGGTGATCAAGTAGACAGATTGTTCTTATAACTTGCCCAGTTTTCTTAACCTTTTCTTTGAAGTATGATGGGTCACCAATCACCAGCTTAGCCTTGGCAACCTGCTCACCAGATTTAACACCAGTCACTTTGCCGTCTTCGCCATAAATCACTTCATCTATAGGTGTACCCAGCATATAAGTACCACCATAGATCGCACTTAATCGGGCAAACCCTTGAGGAAGTTCTCCTAGACCATAAAGCGGATAAATGTATGGACTCGAACCATATCTCGCTACGGATGACACATAGAGCACGATTTTCTCGAAAGTCTCATTCGCTGGCCTATCCTTGTAGTCTTCATTCAAATGCAACGCCATGGCGTGCCCAATAAACTCCTGGGATGATGCATCGAGTCCAAAATGTGCAAAAATCTCGCTCATGGGCTGCTTCTCCAAGTTTAATCCTTGGTGTGTTGAAACATCATCCTTTTTCCACTTGCTAACAAACTCCAAAAACTTTTTCACTTTGAATTTTTCAAAGAAGCCTAGCAATGGACTAGATCCTGCCTCGGTAACAGTAGCTGGCACCTTCTTGATCTTCCCATCTCTACATACCATTGAGCGTGAAATGAGCTTAAACTCGATGTATCTGGTAACATCGGTGTATACAAGCACCTTCACCAGCTCCTCATTTGCCATCATAAACTTGGGTATCAAGTCAATGTTGTAATCCCTATCCCTTCCAAAAGATTCTGGAAACTCTTCCACTCCTTTGAACTTTTTGTAGAGCTATTTATAAACGGTTGAGCGCACATTTAGTATGATTTATCGAAAAATTAATACTCAGCAGAATAAAAAATGATGCTGTTCTACAAATAAAACGTCACTAGAACATACCTGAGACAAATTAAGACTGGCACATTCTCCCCCATAATAGTCATTCCTATCAATGTGGAGCACCTTTTTGCCCTCAACTGAAAGTATTCCAGATAAAACACATTCCGTTAGTCCTGTACCCAACACTATGACATCGTATTCTTCATCCTATTTTCGTTTACACAGTAATTTAGTAGCTTAGAGGGTATTGTTTTAAAATCATAATGGCCATACATTTACATTTATCTAAAAGTAAAATCAAATACAAAAAACCAGTCTAATTCTCTCAGTGTCGTCCCCCCCCCTCCCCTCTAATCTAGCTGTTATAACATTTTTTATACATACCATTTTATCGGCACTTGCTGTTTTTCTCTTCTATTTTTGTTTCGTATATCTTATGTTCAACTTTTGGTTTTGCTTTACAAAAAGGCTAATTTACCTCAATTTATCGCATTGCAGCTTTTAATTAGCGCGCATTTATTTCGTGGAGTTTGAGCTACAGGTGAACAATAGCCCAATCCTGCAAATTTAAACAAAAATCATTCGCTATCTTGAATTTGTTTGCACCCAATTAAAAACAAAGCCGAAACAAATTTGTTTTTACTATTCTAGAGCTTGTCCACCTCATAAAACCAAAAACACCAAGTTCAGTGTTAGCAGAGGCAATAAAAGAAGCAAGCTATATATTTTTGAGCTGCTCATTCAGATATCACTGTCTCTTAGGTGTGAAAACAACCCCCATGGTGGTATTCTCATCATTTTTGGTCATGTGAATGCAAAAAAAAAACATCACACCCCCCCACCACACGGGTATTAACATACGGACATTTATCTCGCAGTTAAACTACTCAAAAAAAAATTAAAAAAAGCAATTTTATATGCTACTCACCCAGGTCTGTTAGTAAGGATATTTAATTTGCAACTGGTGTACTTGTGCAAAAAGTAGCGCGTTTAACTATCACTTGGAAATAAACATGTTTCAGTTTACTAATAAAAAATAATAATACCAGGGCAATTGTATCATATTGCTAATCCAAATGTTTATATATCTGCAGATCTGCATATCCGTTTATCAGCATACCTGTGCATTTTTATCCAGTGTGATAGCAGAACGTGAAAATAATGTCAGAAAACACATATTGGTCTTTTTGGCTTCAAGTTTGTGTACCAATGTTTATGATGAAACTAGTCACGTTTTACTAAAACTATTTCACTTGATTCTGCTCACGCTTTTTGCGCCTTAGGTTCTATAATCTGGTCTTGTCTCACGTTTAATCAGCTACACATCATTACTCCGAATGCAGTTTATAAATTCTCCAGGTTGGCCATGAGTTCCGGCCAGCTAAGATTTTTTTTCAAACTCAGACGAGTATTTACACTTAACATGAGCTGTAATTTAAAAGATATACAATTCTTTTTATCCTACTTTTAATACGGGGCGAGAGGCTCTGAAACAGTACAAAAAATAAACAAATAAATAATCGCAATCCTTCCCGGTGGCATATGTCTTTCTGGATACTATGTTTATCTGTTCATTTCACTATGAATATTTTGCTCTTTTAGCAAAATCTTTGTTAGGTTATTACACCCGGAAATAATATACTCGAAGAATCGCTTTCTTTGAAAGCTCGCGGCTCAAGTAATGGTAATAATTACGTTTTCAGGTAATTATTTGTAAACAAGCGCAATTTCTTTCAACATGGGCCAACAAGAAACTGTATCTATGTTTTTTTTTGTTATTTTTGTTTTGATAATTTTTTTCAAATAAATTAATTAATTATAAACAAAGAAAATTTTTTTAGGACAACTTCATCAACCGGGAGCAGCAAATCGCCCACAAGCAACAGCAAACACTTGTGAATTTACATCTATTTCCTCTCTCCTTGAACCAGTGTAATACCACAAGTCGTCCAATTTTTTACAACTGTTTGTTTTTTTAGTGCATCCTCGCAAGACCTAAAACACCCAAAGGAGAATCCATATGTTTATCAATACGACTATTTTCTAGAAATCTCGGCATTATTGACAGAAACTATAAAAAAAAACATTATAAGTATGGCAGGCTTCCTAAGTACACAAAGACAGAGGATTTACGTTTTCTTCGTTTAATCTAATTATCTTGGCTAAATCAAGATTTTATATGTTTTCCTTCTTAAATGTACTTTAAGCGAAAACACCAAACTTTTTAATATATTTTTTAGCTTGTCCTACTTTCTTTTGGAACAAAGAGACATAAGAAAAAGAAGCTGAAATCGAAACCGAGGCAGAACGTGCACTATCTATTGTTTTCTTTGTTGATGCTATAATCTACACCTACCTTAATAAAACCAATCAAAACCTTATTCCAACTCTCACTTTTGGATACTTGCGCAAGTAAAGACACCAACACTAACTAAAACCCGAGACCTGGAGTACAATTTGTTTTATCAACAGTCTGAATAGCAACACGGATAACTCATCCATCTATTTAACCACACGTAGACTAGAAAGATATAAAATAGAGCCAAGGATCACCTCAACTGCTATTTACGCATCATAAGAGTAAAACACTGACCAAATATTCCTCATAAATATAAATACAAAATGGATGCTCAGACCGGACAAGCGGAAAAGCGTACGGACAAGCTGAAGAAATGGGTATTGAATTATTTAAATAGATATCGGAAAATAGACTTGAGAAGCGGACTATTCCTCTTGGTAGTAGCTATCTTTTTTGGACTAGCATACTGGTTCAATAATGTGATGGCCAACTTTGCTTCAAAAAGAAGCATGAAGGTCGAGGAAGAGGTAGGAAGAAGACTTGTTTTGCCTGATTTAGGATTTGAACTACTCCCAACCACGAGTCTGCTAGGATTGACTGATGCCTTTGTAACTCTAACCATTGTCATATCAGTCTTGCTCTTACTGGTTTATGAGCGACCGTATCGTTTTCTAGGGAGATTTTTACTCGCCTGGGGACTATCACTTTTACTCAGAATTACTACTATTGGGACAACATCGTTGCCCGATCCGAGATCAACCTGCGAATACATCACTGGAAATATTTTTACAGAGGTCGCTCTACACAGATGCGGAGATTTGATATTTTCTGGTCACACAATAATCTACGCAACAAACTTTATGGCGTGCTTTTCCTTTTCACCTAGAAATATTTTGGGAAAGATAATAACGCTATTGGTATTCGGAGTCGCTATATCTGGGTCAATTATTGTGCTAGCTAACCGGGCCCACTACACGGTTGATGTTCTTCTAGCTTGGTATATTTCGATCGGATCTTGGTACATTGTAGCATGGGTCTGGTACTGGCAGATAACTGTTAAAAAGAGGTTCTTAATTATTGAGTACCCTATGGGATTAGGTAGACATAGAAGCAGCGAAAAAGATGCTATTGTTCAACGGAGAATAAAACGTCTGGAATTGGACGTTTTGCTGCAAAATGAGGAAAATGGTGAAGAGTCACAGGAGTCCTTTGATAAGATGTCACCAACTTTAAAAATGGCCACTGCGGAACAAGAATTACCTATGTAGGTAGTATATTAGAATTCTTTTGATTATTTTTTTTAAATCTTTTTTTTCAGTCTTTGATGTTGTATGTAAATTAACTGCTTTTATTATTTCAAAAGTTACAATTAAGGTCCGGTTTTTTATTTGAAGGAGGTAAGGTAGGTGGATGGGTGGTTATAGTTGAATAGTCGGAATAATGCTGCAATTTGCATTTAAAAGCTTTATTAGCAGAGTATTAAATAAGATTGAAGAGTGAATCTGAGCAAATAAAGCTGATGTTCAAAAATTTTAATATGGCGCAGATAACCACCAACGCCACCCTGTTTATGTATAGGATGATGCTTGCATTTTAGTACTGGCAAAGCCAAGTTGAGGGTATTATTAATAAAGCATGCATTTATTAGAGAATACTATTCTACTACTTTAAATATATTCTCCTGTTAAAGATACAGCGCCATGATTGGAAATTCGCCATTTATTATATTTGATAACTCTTGAAAAAGAACCTTAAAAACGGTCTTTTAAGAGCCGGAAACATTTAGAAATTTTATTCCCTTGTTTGATTTACTTCAAAGATGAAAAAAACGGCTTAAGCCTCAAAGTGAGAGATTTAGTATTTGTCTAGGAATAACACTTTCAGCACTGACAAAAAACCATTTGCTCCAAATGAAAACCTGATTGTTTTAATATAATACTAATTAAAAACCCCGATAAACACATATATCTCTAGCGTTTGTGATGCGATGAGAAGTTGAGGAAACTAGTTCGCTTGAAGCCCAATTTGTATCGGTTCATACATGTGGTGCATCTATATTTACATGTATGAATTTATACAAATGTATTTTTGTTATTAACTGATTGATTATTACCAAACAAAGGGGTTTGAATGTAATGGTGTTTGTCATGTGTTGTGTAAATATTCGAGAATTATGAACTGCACAACACCAATACATAGAAAATCAAAATATGTCAATATTTCAGTTACCTAATTCAGAAGCTGCTTGTTATAAAAACATTTTTTTGTACTAGATTTGTGACAGATCTAAATATTTGAATAAAAATGAAGATACATGACATTAACTTTATTCTCCCCTATCTCCCGTATCTCCCGTATCTTCCTTATCTCGCTTTCACCACTTACTTCCTGAAAAATTACAAATTTAACGCTTTTCGCTGTTTATTGTTACTATACTTTTTTTTTGGGAGGAAGGGAGCTTTGTGTGGGAGGTAATAGTGGGAGATGGGAAAATAAAGGTCCGCTTTGTGGTTAGTGGTCAGTGGTCAGTGGTCAGTGAAGGTTTTCTCTTGAAACAAGCAATGAGAACGAGTTAAAAACCCCTGAGCCCTTTATTCGAATCAGCCGTTTTATGCCCTTTTGTTTTTAAAAGTAAATGAGAACTGCCTTATCTTTCAATCGGTGAAGCCAAAATCCCGCGAATTTACAACCTCTGTTTTTTTTTGTTTTTTTGTTTTTTTATTATTTGTTTTTTTTGCCAACTCAATGATGTGCCGGCCAAATATCTAAATGAGCCAGATGACGATGTGCACAAAGTTCGCAAATAAACTCGCAGAAAATCTTCTCGACAACTATAAGCGTTTGTGTCATTAACATACGAGTGCTTTTTGGCTGCAAGCCATACATACCCACAATTCAGCAAAAAAAAACTATCTGCTTTATGAGGATTGGTGGGCTCAGAAAGGCTTGGCCAATAGCTTACAAGCCACACTTTTATATATCCTCTAGCTCTCGAGTCTCATTTTAATAAAGCTTATTAGGACAAATCATACTCTGAACTACCCTTCTGGGGATCTGATTTGACCAGAGATGCTGTTGCGAGTTATTGCTTCACAAAGCCTCGAATCCTTTTTTAATAAATAAAACTTGCAGCACAGAATTACACTATTTTGAGTTTGGCTTGGATGGAGGAGCAGAAAAGGGATCGTTTGCTAGAAGAGTCATGAAATACTTAAAAAACGATTTTTACGTTTTTCAAGCTTTTTGTTTTCATCTTTTCGCTAGTTTTTGTATTTATTTAAGTATTCAAACACCAATCTATATAATAACCGGTATTTACAAGAGTACTATTTTTTACAGAACATTGATATATAGAAAGGCTAAATGAACGGTATTTTACGTAATAAGCAATATATGGAAGTACGGGTATAATATAAAACAACCAATGATTACCATTGAAAACATGAATTTCGACGTTTTACAGGTAAGCTTGTTAAAGATATCATAGCTAAAATGTTTAGATTACTGGTGTACAGTAAAGTGAAAACAAGCAATTAAGTAATCGTTGTGGCATTTTCTTTCTACTTAACGCAACTTCAATAATTAAATTCCGGTAATTACTCAACCATTTTAATAAAAAAACGAATGAAGAGGGGTCGCTAAGTGATTGCTTTTGTTTAGAAATGTATACAATCACTTTGTTTTGTCGCAGCATGAAATGTGAAAAGCTTTAGTAAGGATGAGATGAAAAAAACAAAACCATTAGGTTCACATGACAAAAA
>LSSK01001255.1:0-16756 GCA_001969505.1 Zancudomyces culisetae
GGAAAAGGAAAAGGAAAGAAAGAATGCCTAGGATAAAAAAAGACAAGGATAGACAGAAACATGTTCCACTGGAATATGAATACGTAAATGCGAATAATTTGGCAGGTAGCAATGGAGTAAAAGAAAGAAAGAAAAAGTATGCAAAGAGAGAAGACAAGAGAAATGAGAGAACCACATCAGTTGTTGATGAAAAAATGACTAGTAAGATTTTGAAAAATGCTAGAATCCAACAGCTTGAAGAACAGCAAGAAGCGCAACAAAAACAGGGAGGAGAAGGAGGAGGAGTAAGTATTGAGAGTCTAGAAAAATTTGGGGAGGCACAAGATCTCGAGTATTACAGTGAGGATCAGTATGACGATTTGGAGGAGGACCAGGATGACGGAGAGGAGCTAGAATTTGATATTGACGACAAGGAGTTTGAGGCATTCAAACGGTTTCTTCCAAACAGCGAGCCGGCGCAGCAAACAATAGCAGATATAATTTCAGCAAAGCTTGAGGAGCAAAGCCGAAATAACAAGAACAGTAGTATTGGTGACCAAGAGATGGGTGAGGGTAGAGAGGGCGGACAAGAAAACGGCAAACGAGGTAAAAAAAGAGAAAGTATAGAAATCAATCCAAAGATTGCCCAGGTATACAAGAAAATAGGGGAGATTTTGAGTCGGTACAAATCAGGACCACTACCAAAGGCATTCAAGATAATCCCAACATTGTCGACCAAGAGTAACACTGGAATGTGGCAGGATATTTTGGATATTACCGAGCCTATGAACTGGACAGCCAATGCAGTATTTATGGCAACCAGGATATTTATTAGTAACATGAAGCCAAAACAAGCACAAATATTTTTAAATACCATAGTGTTGGAACATGTTCGTGAAGATATCAAGCAAAACAAAAAGCTCAACTACCACTTGTACATGGCTCTGAAAAAGGCGCTATATAAACCAGCAGCGTTCTTTAAGGGGATTTTATTTCCTATTTGCGAAGACCAGTACTATACAACAACTCTGAAAGAATGTGTGATTGTCGGTAGTGTATTGGCAAAGGTATCAATCCCAGTACTGCACAGTGCGGCAGCATTATTGCAACTCTCTGGATCCGACAATGGCGACACCGATAGCACGTATAACGGCGCAAAGGCGATATTTATTAGAATTCTGTTGGACAAGAAATATGCTCTGCCATACAAAGTAATAGACTCGTTGGTATACTACTTTATAAGTTTCCAAAACATCAACAATAGTAACAAGAACTTCAATGGAGGAGTAGCATCAGATATGAAACTGCCAGTATTATGGCACCAGAGTTTATTGGTCTTTTCTCAGCGTTACAAACGAGACTTGAGTCCTGATCAGCGAAATGCTATTTTGGATCTAGTTAAAGTACACTACCATCACTTGATCAGTGAAGAAGTTCGACGTGAATTAACCAGTGTGAATACTAATTTTGAATCCAACTACGCTTCTAATAACCAAATCGATGTGAGTATGGACACAAGCTAAAAACTTTTAGATCACAAAGAGTATAATAAGGGTTTTTTCCAAATCTCCTACTTTTTAACTTGATGTCTTTTTTTCTTTCTTTTTCTTTCTTTCTGTTTTTTGTTTTATTTTGTTGTTGATATCTATCATTATCAACATCCAATTCTTATTGTTTAAAGATTTTTCACCCCTATAAATAATCAATGTTAATAAATTATACGACTAAATAAAGGGATTATTAGACTTTTTAACTGCAGCACCAATCTGTGGTGAATCATTACTCACAGTATTGCCACCACCACCAACATCACCAACATCACCACTGTCAACATCACCACTGTCAACATTTTCGGTGTTGCTAACAGTATTGCTAGTAACATTTCTGGCTCCCTTATCATTTTTACTTGCAAACATCCCATTGGAAACCACAAAATGGTTCTTGTTCTCAAACTTGACATTATCATTCAGAATATCCATATAAACCTTTTGCTCAACTCTGGACCGAACACCTTTCATCTCCAGCACTGTGGTCAGCAAACTGGTAGGTCCATTGGGAAACAGCAACAAAAACTGATATACCAGATTTTCCTGTGGCAGTTTTGGCGCCATTAATACCTTGATCAGATTATAAACCTCATTCATTTTTTTAGTGGCCAGCTTTTTATAAAGCCCAAATTCATTTTTGCCCTCTCTATCCGAACCACCATCCATCCCTGTTACATTTGTTCCAGTATTGAGTATAACAATATTGCTGTTTGAATTATAGCTGGGGAGAATAATAATATTGTTGTTGTTATCAAACGCTAGAAATGGTAATCCCAAAATAGTTTGCTGGATATGCTGGTGATTCAACAACATTTGTTCGGCTCCCACTTCGTTTATTAACCTTATGCTTTTAATTACGTTAGTATACCTAATCCCAAACTCTCTGAGAATTCTATCACAAAACACTTTGTAATATTTAATGTTGTTAATTTGTGGTCGGATCACACTAACTGCCTCTGCAAACTTTTCACGAATAGTCAACACATATCCAGACTGGTCGCCTACACTACGCAGCGTCGACCATGCAATCTTGATTTTCCGTTCAAACCCAGTTTCGACTGCCGCCATGCTCTGTGATACCAAAGCACCAACTGCACTACTAGCTGCTCGTAACAACTCTGAGTAGCTACCCTCAAAGTTGATTTGCTCCGCATACTCTTCTGGAGTCTCGACTTTGCTTTTGATCACTTGCTCCATTTGCTTCACCGTAGTGCTACAATAATCCGCTGTGTTGACTATAGCACACTTGTGCTCGTAACTACTCAAAGCATTCGGTCGTCCATCAGTTGCCAGTACTGTTTTGGCGTATTTACACATCTTTTCGCCAAACACCTTTGCCACCTCCACAAGAATTTTCCCTCTTGTCAACGCCACACACTTATCCAGTGTCTCTTTAAACTGGTTGATTAGGTTGATGCTAGATTCTAAAATCCTGTTTGCCTCGTTCAGCTTATCCCGCTCTGTCCTATACTTGGCTATCTGCCCTTCTAATGACTTGTCTTCATATCGTACATAATGCATCAGATACGGCTCGAATGCCCCCGTTATCTGCCCCGAAAACCCCGGCATTTCGTCACTCCCTGGTTTCTTGTCGGATGCTACCTTCGATTCGAATCGCCTGTCTAGCTGTGCCTCAAATCCCATTGTCTCTTTAAGTGCTGCCAACATCACTTCTACATTTAGTGGCTCTGTATTCCTCAACTGTTCCACTATCATTCTTTTTGTTACTTCACAGAACTTGATGCAAAACCTACGACCCATTTGCCAATCCTTTGGAAATATTCTCCTGTCATGCTCCTCTGTAATTACTCTTAATATTCTTACAAGCCACGCATACCGTCTTGCCACATTTTCCAACTGCGAGATATCGTCTCCGTCCTGAAAAATATCTCTATACCCTTTGATCTGCCTCTCTAAATATACATCTATTATCCTGTCCTTGCACCCTAATCCGTCCGCCAACACACTGGCCTCTTTCATTACAATCCGATCGCCCACCAAATTACCAAGGTTATTGAACCCTTGCTCTATCTCTGTTATAACCATCTGCCCCGCCTCAAATTCTATCCGATTGTACTTATCCCTTACTCTTGCCAACTTTTTATTTGTTTTGCTATACCCCTTGAAACTCTCCAATATTTGCTTTACCGCCTATTTTTTTGTTCCAAAATCCCATATTTTCTATTAGCTACAATCCAAGTAAAAAATAACTATACAATATTAAGCAGAAACTCTGTCCATGTTTCCTCAACAATTGAAGCTGCAATCTACACCTATCACTTCAATTCTACAAAAGCATCTTACCTCGAATAACCCTGCAGACTCCTTATACTTTTTTGTATTTACTGCCGTTACCAAATTATCTACTGCCCCCACTAAACACATTGAAATACATGTTATTTTCTGTTTTCTTACCGGTACAAATTATCAATATATACAAACAAAACAAACAAACATACTACAAATATGCACTTTTATATTTAGCTGATTATTTACATACCCAACATATCCAATCTGCGAAAGACAATCATTGTTTGAATCAAATTCTTTTTACCCAAATCTAACGTTTTTATATCTGCTGTAATTACCTTGACCGCCTCTTCAGCATCTCTAACTTTTTCACTCACTGTGGTTATCCGCTTATACAATTCCTAAAAGCCATAATTATTAAAATTATTAAAATTATTAAAATTATTATTATTATTATCACAGCTGTATTTATGTAAAGGCCTATATTCTACAATTCACAAATTAAAAAAGAGCAAAACACACATACAGTAATTTCCGTTCCCATTTGCTCCAGTCTTTTCACCTCTTGAATATCCCTACCCTCTTTATCTAGCAATAACACCTCTATATCGCGCTCCACCTGCTTCTGCTTCTGCTTTAAACTTTCTCTTACTACACTGACACTCTCTGAAGTTGGCTCAGTTGGGAAAAACCCATCGATATACTGCCCTGCATCAAAATTCGGGTCATCCAGCGGGTCTGTCCAGCTCTTCGCCACCTTTTTCTTGTCCTTGATTGAAGTTTGTTGCATTTCTCAATTCTATTCTTCTGCGCTGTATCCTTATCTGCTTGCTTGAGTTTTCGATTGTTAAAATAGACTCATTTTTTCTTGCTCCTCGCGCCTTTATATATTCGTTTATTTCCCTAGACCTGAGAATTATTTGTAGTTTTTGTGTAGGAAGCAAAAATATAATGTATTTCAAATATAAATATAGAATAACTTTAGTTTGCTAAAAGCCTAAATCCAATCAATTTCAACAGTCCAATTTACCATATATTTTTAAACAACCTTTTTACGCATTTATTGGCTTTTAAATCATCTGTACTTGAAAAAAAGAAAAAGTATATCACCTCATAAAAGAACAATTCAAACTGGTATATAAAATAAAATAAAGTAAAATAAAATATAGTAAAATAAAATAAAGTAAAATAAATCAATAAAATGAAATAGAAAAACACCACTCCTATTGACGCTGTCCCTCAAGTTTCTTGTAGTATTCCTCAGCACTCGATAAAGTATACAAATTGGACATGGCTTTATTTAATGTCTCCTGCCATTCAGCCTCAGGATCAGAATCATACACCACACCTGCTCCTGATTGCAAATAAACCATGTTGTTCTTAACCACCATTGTTCTAATAGCTATACATGTATCCATATTTCCATTATACTGGAAATGCCCAACAGCACCCCCATATATTCCCCGCTTCTCCTTTTCGCACTCGTATATAAGCTGGACAGCCCTGACTTTTGGTGATCCCGACAGGGTTCCTGCTGGCAAAACAGACCTTATGGCATCAAAACAGGTCTTGTCATCTCTCAATTCACCTGAAACATTGCTCACTATATGCATCACGTGTGAAAAGTACTCAACCTCCATCTCCTTGTCTATACTCATAGAGTTTGGTTTGCATACTCTGTTCAAATCGTTGCGAGACAGATCAACTAGCATCACGTGTTCTGCCCTCTCCTTTTCGTCGGATATTAGCTCTGCAGCCAGCTTTTCGTCCTCTTCCGCGTCGCTGCCCCTCTTTCGGGTTCCTGCTATCGGGTGGTTATCCACCCTACGACGATTAACTCGTGCGAGAAGCTCTGGTGATGCTCCAACCACCTGGAAATCCTCAAAGTCGTAATAAAACATGTATGGTGATGGATTTACTGTTCTCAAGTACCTGTAAATGTTGAATGGATGTAGATTGGATGCTCTTGTGATCCGCTGTGATGGAACACTTTGGTATATATCACCCTTAACTATATGTTCCTTCAGCTTCTGTACCATGGATTTATACCCCTCCCTTCCTGTGTTTGATTTATATTCTCCACCTAGTTGTATTTTGTCTTGACGTGGAGTTGGAATTCTGTCCGAATTCAATGTTGCAGTTATCTTGTAGATTCTGCCAACACATTCATTATATAGTTCCTCCAACAAACTTTCGTCTGTATCTTTGTTATATCCCTCTGGGATTCTTAAATGTCCATAAACTTTCACAATTTTATAGCGGTTATCAAACAGGACGATCTCGTCACAGAACATAAATATACTTTCTGGAATATTCATACTATCCTCCAAATCACACGCGGTTTTGGGTTCGAAATACTGTACACAATCATAACCGATATACCCAAATGCTCCACCTGTGATGCTGGACAGCTTATAGTCTTGGACATTAATATACTTTGTTTTTTTCAATTCATTCTCTATGTGCAAAAGTGGATCGCCTTTAGCCTCCTGATCGGGTCCTGTCTTTAGTATTTTTCGAGGATCTATTTATACCAATTCATTAATCTTTAATTCTCCAAAGTCCAACAAAGTAAATATAGGCCATTTGAAAAAAATAAAATAAAAAAAAAAACAATAGCAAAGCAACTTACTTGTTCCTATCATAGAATACCTGGATACATCCCCTGTTCCTGTTACAGATTCCAGTAGGAAAGAGTATTTCGAGTTCTCTGAAACCTTGAGATATGCTGTAACTGGTGTCAGCATATCTGAGGGTATAGATACAAATATCGGCAACGTGTTTCCATCTCCGTTTTTAACTGCTTCCTTGGCTTTCTCTAGTGTCAGACTTGGCTCTAACTAGATGTATAAAAAAGTTTTACATTATTACCCTTGTTTCAACACCTTAGGCTCGAAATCTACGCATTATCCTTGTAGAATTGTTTTATTTACTTACAAATGTCATTTTGCTTCCTTTTCTGGTTCTGTTTATTTCGATCACGAGTTTTTTTCTTACTATATCCCTTTGTAATTGATTTGTAAGATATGAATTTTGCTATTGATAAAGGGAAAAACGGTCAGAAACGCTAAGGTCGAGTATGAGTTTAAAAGCGCTATTTATATCAGCATTACAATATCCCTTTGCACTCCACAGTCACCTATTGTTTTTTTGGATTACCAATTATTCTTTGTTTACTGCTCAGGAAAAAAAAATTTTTATTGATTCATTAGCACTCGCATTTTGTAGATTTTTTTTAATTTTGGCTAAAGGGAATAAATCTGGTTACGAGAAACTGAACACGTTGGCAAGAAAATAAAAACTCGGCTCCGTAAAAAACACCACGCTTCCCCCAACTATGCCATCAAAATGTTAGTTTTTCATCTCCATCTTCCTCCTTTTCAAAAGGCACTTTTTTTTTTTTGCACGCTTAATTGCCAAATGTGAAATAGGCTGTTTTGCACTCTAGCCAAATTTGAATAAGATCTTATAATCCACAAATATCTTAGAGTTGATGACTAATTTATACGCACAGTTTGAATTACATTTTACTTGCCAATAATGTTACCTCCCCACAACAATAAGTTTTTGCACATCATTCAATTGCTGTATTGCTCAACGCAAAAAGCTACAACGCAAATTGAATAATCCCAAGTACCTTTTCCTAGTTTGTCATTAATCATCTTGAAAATCAGAAAGAAAAAAAAATGTAAAGGACAAATGATGTATTAAAAAAAAGATATGACACTCTGAAACCAAAGAGAAGTGTGTCCTTTTTTTTCATCTCTACTGCTCATACCCAAGAAACTTCAAAGTGTTAGAGGATATTTGAATGTATGCAAAACTCACTTTCTTTTTTTTTTGTACATCTAATCTTATATGACTATTTAAGAATGCGTTTTTGAAAAAACGTGAAGAAAATTGGTTTACACATCACTGCACTTCGTCTTGGATGACTTTTTTGAAACGTGAAGAATCTTACAACTTTTTTATACTTGTTCAAAGCTTTGGTATTGGTTTACAAAGTGCACTCAAGTTGAAAGCAATGAATAAACACTTTTTTAATAGCATCTTTGCTTTTGATATCTGCAACTATATATACATATAAACACACAAAGAAAAATTTAGAGTACCAATAATGCTTTTTTTTTCATGTTTTCTGTAGAGAAAGAGGCAACGTACAATAAACATGTGTTCTCTCCCTCCTCCCTTACAAAAGAAAGCTGAATTTATAACAGTACTTCTTTTGTGTTTTCACACCAAGATATTTGGTTAACCTTCTAAAACTAAACTGTGTTCATAAGAACAATACGATTCTTGATACATGGACATATATCTACATCACATCTTATAATATATGTGCTTCCTGCATTCCAGAGTATCCTTTCAGATAGTTTGCGCATGAATTTTTTAAGGCACTATTTTCCTTTTTGTCTAGAGCCAACTGTTTCGATTATCTCAATTAGACCTAGAAATTGGTGGAATTGCAAGTGTGTTATTATCTGCAAAAAAAATAAATAAATAAATAATAAATATAAATAAACAAAGTAGAAAAATTAAAAAAGAAAATATTGTGAACCCAGATTGCAGAGAGTTGGTGGCAAATTAGGCACAATTGCACTAGAAAAATATTTTCTAAAAGTTGAAATTTGAAACCACTAATTAAAAACAGAAAAAACTCGACCTATTTTTCTATTTAGATAATACAAGCGAGCAGAAAGATATTTTGAAGCAGCAATTAAGGCAAGTCAAGAATTTGAAATACTCTTTTGCTGCAAGGGACAAGAAATAAACTAATCCACACGAAGATTTAACTAGTAAGTAGTTAGAATATTTTTCACCCTATACAAACACTGTAGTGCACTATCATTTCAAATTCTGTTGATTGTACTCTTATCAAAATATGCAATTATTTTAATACTATGATTTCTGCAAATTAAATTGTTAAAGGAAAAAAACAGAAAAATGCCACTTCCATTTGAAGCAATCATCCCTATGGGATTAATGGTGGCAATGTTCACAGCTACAAACGTCGGTTTCCATTTCGTCCATCATCGTAGAAACAACGGAAAGGTAAGTATATTGTTTTATTTGGCTTTAAATATACAATCTAGATCTTTTTTGGTGGGTTTTCTTCATGCACTATATTTTGAATCGTGTGGCTTTTAAAATACTAGTCATTAAAATACAATAATTATAACTCGACAATATGAAAAATAGCCACCGAGATACAATCTAGATACTTGGGAAAAAGTGTTGATGGAGAGGGATCTCAGACTCACTGGCGTGTTTCGGGAGCAATCTGTAAGTCTATACTTTTGAACTTCCTTCCACTCTTAAAGACACATTTTTAAAGCATCAATCGGTTTACTAGAAATAAACCTGCTTGGTTTAATATTCAAACACTGTCAGCAGTTATAACCCTATAATAACCATAACTTATAGGACGAAGCGATAGCTCCAAAAGAATTCAAAACAAACAGTATCTATCATGTTTTCGATAAACTTGGGCACTGATTATTGCTTTAATAGTTAAAAATAGCTACTTTAGCATCTATTATTTAGTACTCTATGCTCAATAAAAATTATATGTACGTTGTTGGTTTTTCATATAAAAATACTGGGATCTCGAGCAGTATAGAAATAGGTGTAGAATTGTTGTATCAGCTTAAAAGATTAAAATGTCTCACTAAAAAAGTGTGAATAGGCATCTGAACATTAAAAGCACTACTTTTTTTAACAGGTAAAAAAAGATAACGCCAGTGAGGTTTAAAAATACAAGCTCGCGGGCAAGAGTAGATAGTTTAAATGGGTTGATGCAAGAATGCAGCTCTGGATCCTTTTCGTTGTCCACAAGCTTTCCGTTTTTGTAAAAATGATCCAAAATTTCGTCCTTTTCGTAAAATCTATCTCTGATCCAGCTGGTAAAATCACCTTCGTCCTCAGGAATACCTTCCACGGCAAACTTACGTATGTGGATGTGGATTTGATGTGGATACTTGCCCATAAGGTATATGTCCTTTAGTGAATATACTTGCTCCGCGTATTCGTGTTCTTTTACGCCAGAGTACGCTATGGTAAAGTCATACACATACTTTACGATACCTCTGGAGTTTTGTAGCATGAACCATAACCCTTTACTTCTTGGAACTAGAAGGTGCTTCGGTACAGGCTATTCAAGTACATTTTGCATAAGTTGAGTATACTAAATGTCTTACTACTCTCCGCAAATTGCCTGTAAATGTTGATTAGTGTGGAATGTATCTAGAAATGTGTGCATTACCAAATTTTCTTTGATCGCAATAGCAGTCGATTTAACCTGTCTATCCTTTACAAATGTAGTTCCTTCAGGAAACAAAAGCAATAGTAATGGATGCCCCTCTTCTTTGACCTTCTGCATGTACCGCTTGATTGTAAGTTGATCCTGCACCCAGTCTCTTTTTAAAAATATAAATTCAAGAACGATCATTCCCTAAAAATACACCAGGTTTAACCGACGACTTGTTAATAAATAATGCAACATTTTTAAGAGAATGAGAGTAATAGCTATCGAAATTCAATATGTATCAATCTGATAATGAAGCACAATGAATATAGTTAGAAAAAATGTGTATACTTACCCTATTTTATCATTTTCGTGATCAAGATATACAAAATGTTTTTGTGTTAGAACAAAGTAGCATATGGTATAATATTGCTTTTGTACATCCATACACACACTAACTGTTTTTTACTCAAAGTAGTGGAAAAAAAACAGCAAGACAAATAGAAACCCCATCACTTACCATCCTATAAAAGGAATTTTTTTAACACTGTGCTTGCTAAAGACTTTGACTCTCCCATCTAAACCCTGAAGCTTTGAAACCGCCCTAAACGACATATTATCAAGCCTCCAGTATATATATATATATATTTACATTGACTCTATAGATATAAATGAGTAGAAATAAAATTAAAGAAGCAAATGGTACTTACCAGACGTATATCCAATCGGTGTAAACCTGATGGTTAGCCATTATTATCGCGGATTCGGATTCTGAGAATATATTAACACTGTTCGGATCTGTATCTTTATTATCTTCGTTTACAAATACACTCTTATTTCCTGTGAGTATAAAATCGAAAGGTGCACTGACCATACTGCAAAAGATCAGCATTGCAATAAACCATTCTTGAACCTTGGTTGTAAACTTTTTGTTTAAATCTTTTGAAAATTTATAAAGCGGCGGTGATACTGCAACTAGCAATGTGCCTATATACACTACGGCAGCTGCCATGTATACCAAGGAGAGAATCGACCTAATCCCCCTTAATATTGCTTGGATTCCAATCTCTGTACTCATTTAGAAATCGAACGTCTTGTTATGTTGCAAGCTATTGATTCTTATTTTATTTTACGGGCGCGGTTCTAATGAAAGAATGTTCTAGCTTGGATATATAAAATATGTGTATATTAATAAACCAAGTGGAATATGTACTTTCTTCGGCTATTTTATCAGTGGAATTGCTTATGAATTGTTTGCGCCTGAATGTTCATAGTATATATGTTCTGCTTTCTTGTAGTCTCGACCAAAAAAAAATGTGTTGTAGGGTTTTTTTTTACAAAATCGCTGCGCATGGAAAAAAAAACAATTTGACTTGGCTTTTTTGTTGTTTGCATGTGGCTTTTAAGGTCTTGTGAATTGTTGTGTGAATTGCATTTTGCTGAGCTTTATGAAGGTCCTATTATCTGTGTTTCTCTCCTTTATGACCAAAATTTCTTTATTATATTTTCATATTCAAAATTTACGACATGTAATTGGATAGTGATTGGCACATCAATTATTTTTGGGAAATGCCTTTTTCTAAAAGCTCTCAATATAACTCTATGGGCTGATTGTGAACACTACCTTTGTAAATGCTCACAAGAAAAATTCTTAAATCACATATTTTATCATCGCTTATTAGGACTTGAGCTGAAATAGTGCAAAGACCTTATGGTATTAAAGAACAGTACATGCCAATAAACATATACACATAATTACAGAGGTCTCCAGATAGACCATTCTTGTCTCTACACCATTCTATGTATGTTTGCCTGCATGAAATGAAATGACATTTCATGTCATCCTTTATCCCGATAACCTTGCAATTATGAGAGAACCTAAGTAGCTTTTCTCAGTTCAGTGGTGCCCTTTTTAATATAAGAATCCAAATTAAACCCATCTAGGCTTTATTGAAGCATAATGCCAAAATCGAGGAGCGTTCTAGATATTATTGAAATATAATTACCACATTTACAAGCTATTGGTACTTAAGTAACGAGATATTTAGATGAGGTATTATTCTGATTACAGGTAGATAAGGTATATTACTTACCAGCTAATTGCATCAGGTGCTTTTCCCACTAAATCTGATTAATTCTCATTCGTTCGTTCTTAAAATAACGAAACTATCAGGCGTAATATTTGCAGATAATAGCATCTGACCCACGATCCCAACTGGGTTCAAATCTACAACCGCCTATCCTTAACTTTTAAATCAAGGTACAGGTGTTTTAGATGTTTGGTTTGTAAAACCCAGCCTACCATCCCCTCCCTCAAAAAAAATGCTAGTAATACCAAGTGCGACAAAACTAGTTTTTAACTTGAAACACAAAATAGGGTTTACTCTAACACCATGAACACTATAATATACCGAACCTTTACTTTTATTTTTGTTAATTATTTTAAGCCAGCTCTTGTATTTGCATGAATACATCTTTTAAACAAAAGAAAATTTTTTTTTGAGAATATGACTATTGCCTAGATAAGAAAAGCGTTTTTTTGCCTGGTTTATTTTTTTTAGATACTTAAAAACCAAATATATCTCCATAATATCACCAACTCTTGTTCTTTGACACGTTCTACGCTTTTGATAAAATATGCTCATATTTTCAATTGGATCAGCTCAAATGGAATGCAACATTAACTATATTATAAGAAACTCGCAATAAAAAAAAGTGCGCGAGCAAATGCCTAGTTGGAACATCTATTCAAGAGTTTTTAAACTTATGTTTCACTTCACACCATCTACTTTTTTTGTTAAACAAAAAAAAAGAATGCTATCGTTTAAGATTTAGTGTTAAAGTAACGTAGTACATTTTACTAACTATCAACTTTTATCGAGTTTTCTAAACAAATGCAGGTTTTAAGTTACGAAGCATTATGTTCCATACTTTTTTATATACAAACGTTAACAAAGATGTGATGGAGCGCAGATTTGGTAAATGACTTCTCGTAATGGAATATTGGTAGTTAAAGTACAGGGTTACTCTGGTACTGATCTTTAACTTTACGTCTATCGCCGGAATGTTTGTACTACTTTGCTTTCGAACTTTAACTCCTTAATCTATACCCTTTAGATACCTGTGAGTGGCAAACACGAGTTAGTACAATTATAACAAATGGCTTGTATTATTTATTTAGTTTTATAATTCGCAAAAATACTAACAGCTAGCATTTGATTGAAAAGACCTGTTTGGTAATGTGGATGCGGCACTTGCTGTGTGCGTTTGGATACAATTCATGCTAGTGAATTCAACTCACAACCTTTCTCGTTGTCCCCTCAATCAATAAACTCGGGGGGTTTTTTATTTTAGGGTAACCCTTTTATTTTTGTTTAGAAGCTACGTTCATTATTTAAAACCAGACATAGTTGGAGGAGAAGGCCAAATATTTGATTTAGTAGCATCAAATACGTACTTCCCGCAAACAGGCGATTTACGGTTCAACAATTCAACACCCAAACGAAGGGTAAAAAGAAAAGAGTCGTAATGGTTGTATGAATCATTTTTTTATTATCGCTAGGTGGTATACAGTTTAGATTATTGTGTGAGAACAAGTTGAATAGATTACGATAGTGAATAAAGAAAATGAAAGTCTAAGCGCTAGTTAAAGGATCTATAAAAAAAATAGGGTAAATGAAAATATATATCTATACATGAATATCAAAATATAAACTATAAAATATGTTGTAATGCAAGTTAGTTTAGTATGTAAAATTTAAAAAGAAAATGCAGAATGAATATCAAGATTTTTTGCTGAATCTGTTTAGCCACCTACTTCCAAATGGAATAGAAGCCTTTTTAAACCATCTTCCGCCACTTTCATCCGTATTCTTTTTTTCATTTTTTTCGCACTGCTCAGTGCTTCCATCTATTTTATGCGTAGGAATAGTAAGTGTTTCTGTAGTGGCAAAAACGGAAGAGCCCAAATAGGGTTCACTTCCTCTAAGATTTAACGATGCAGGAGAGGTTTTCTGTTTGTGGGTATCCAGCATTGAAAATCCGAGAGTAACTGCCGCAGAATCGTATGTAGGAAGTGGCATCTGTAGGTGTGTAAATGCAAAGCGCTGGGCCCAAGCTTCAAGTGAGGTACGCAGATCGGATGATGTAAAATCTCGCTCATTTCCCATGATAGTTTCAACATCCAGCTTTCTTGATTTTGATAATACTCGAACGCCATAAGTTTTCCATAAAGCTATTGTAATCTTTGCAGTAATGTTAATTAGGAGCTGCTCCCGTCTTCCAGGATATTTGGCCAGCTCAACAACGTCTTCAAGCATATGTTGGTAAACCGGCTTCTGAATAAAATTTATAAGTGCAGACTCTAAAAGTCTGTATGAATGTGATTGTGCCTTCTGAAAGATACCAGGGGAAACAGTTTCTCTGCTTAAATCTTCAAATATCTTGCTTCTCATTGTTGAAGTGATGTTTATCTCCAGTACAGCCGCTCTGCAGACAAATGCAGACCAAATTAAGCGTGCATATGATTTAAGAGTTTTGTTTGACATATCGGTTCTAGAGCTATATGATTTGGCCTCCAAATAAAATAGCAGAGATTCGGGGCTATAATCGTATATAAGCGATAGAAAAAAGTGCGCTAAACATATTGACGAATCTAGAATTGCTATTGTGTCGTTAGCCAGTATTCGATCTGTATTTTTTATATGGTTAATATTTGCACCTGCATCCAAAAATACTTTTATTTTTCTAGTTGCATCGATATAATTTCCATTAATGTTAGATTGTGTTAGTTGTTTCTGCATTTTTAAATCTGCAGTTTTTCCATTCGAACTGTTTTCAAATGTTCTTGCTTTGAGAGTAATCGAGGACATGACATTTAATAGTTTGTTTTAATATTTGGTTTGTCATTTAGGTTGAGAAAGAATTTTTTTTGTTTATATTTTTACAGGAGACTTCTGTTAATCATTCTTAATCGCTACCACTTTCTATTTGTAAAAACATAAACCAGAGTTAGAAAATGAATACCCATTTGTACAAATTTGCATAATCGCGAATTTTACCTTAAAAGAATTATATGCACGTAGAATCCCTTGAACTATTATATAGTTAGAATAAAACTATTTTTATTAATAACTGCAGGCTTGGTTGTATTTTCTTGCATATATACTTTTCGACGAAAAAAAAAATAATACCGGTCAATGGAGTGCTTATAAAGAAAAAAATTTACATCATACTCTTAATAATCCATAAATAGCCCGCTTGAGTTTAGTCATAATCGTTCATCGTGTGGTAGCCCTTGTTTCAATAAAGCACAATCTTTGTATTTTTATCAATATTTTTATAATTAAACCATAAAAAGCATTTTTACGTAATCCGGCAGCAAT
This sequence comes from Zancudomyces culisetae, assembly GCA_001969505.1. Taxonomy (NCBI): domain Eukaryota; kingdom Fungi; phylum Kickxellomycota; class Harpellomycetes; order Harpellales; family Legeriomycetaceae; genus Zancudomyces; species Zancudomyces culisetae. Next base: position 15,405 of record LSSK01001255.1, read on the forward strand.
AGTGAGTTACTGCGTACAATAAGCCAACTGGGAAGAAAAACGAGAAGCAGCTCCTTTTTATCAAACTTTGTTCCGTTTATAAAACATCGCTTTTTTTAAATCAACGCGATTTATAAATTAAATTGGCTTATCCAACAGATATTGAGAATAATGTATCTTATTATCTAACTATTTTGTGTTTTTTTCTGCTCGATTAGTTTTACAGAAATGATCGTGCAAATTTATTGAAAATGCGTGGCAATTACAGTCATTTTGTTACTATCGTTACATGCCTTTTGATTATTGGCCAAAAACTCTTTAGTGTGCAAAATGAAAATTTTACTATAATTTTGTTGCAAAAGTTTTAAAACTCAAACGTCATATACTCGGAAAACATATTGATTCTTTTTATAATCAGGGTCATTTGTTGACTTTTTGGTAAGGCAGCAGACACCTATTGGATGGAATTATTGGGTGATCACTTGTTCAAGATTGAACTATTTAAATTGTTGTCTTGTAGGCAATGCTCATGCTATTTATCAGCAAAAGATAAGTAAAAGTATAAACAAAAACATAATTGTTCAAAAAGTTCGAATTCTACTCAAAAAAAAAACTATGGCTTCTCAGATTTTCACATATCTAGACTCGATAATCCTATAAGTATCAATGGTGATACGTCACCATGCCTATTCAGATACATATCTTAATAAATACAAATCCGCTTAGCGTAGCATGGTCGAGGTAAAAGATTACCAGTGCGAGCTTTTTGTTTATTTCTTTATGCCATATGTAACTTATTTTTGCACTTTAACTTTATTAAATAAATCGCTAAACTTTTACCAACATAATATTACAATTTTTCGCTTGAAAGGCTACAAAATCTTTTTCTATTACTAAAAAATAAGATGCGTGCTTGGTACTAGTGTACGTTATAATCATAATACATTTTCCTATAAACCATTACATTTCCACATATATTTTTTCAAGCTAGCAAACTATATAAAGTCGTTCTGTTATTAGCGCGTTGTTTCCAAATATAAAGAATATTTTATTTATAGGAATTATAAGCTGTATAGAGCAATACTTAAACAACTCAAAAAGACGGTAGAGAAGTTGGCTAAATCCATTATCCTTATGGCTTGATTTGCTATTCTAACGCTTTTCAAGAGTTCCTATTTTAACTGGCAATTGGTATTATCGGAATTACCTTTGTTTAATCATCAAAAAAAAAGTATTAAATGGCTGTATCGGAAAAATATGCAAAAATGAATCGGTGTATTCTCTTTAATGATAATCAGCGTGGAACCAATTGCCTGCCTTTGCGCAAATATTTCAAGTAAATTATTTAAATGCTTTTTTTCAAAAAGGAAAAT
>LSSK01000208.1:6825-18094 GCA_001969505.1 Zancudomyces culisetae
CGAATCTGAGTTCAGCGTTTATATTTGTTAGAATATTAGAGTCAAGTTTATTAAAGCAAAAAAATAATAAAGTAAATTCAATTATACGAGTAGATAAATAAGTGTGCAGGAATGGAACATAAAGATATATTAATCAAAAGGATTAAAAAACTCGACAACAAAGTTACAGATCTGATCAGATCAGGTCCTGTAATAGTAGATGTTCTAGATATTGTAAAAGAGCTAGTAGAGTAAGATAGTATTTTCACACACAGGGTATCTGCAGTTGTTGGCTTGATATCATCATTTATTCATAATCAAACAAATAAATACTCGTGTATAAACGCAAAAACAGTGATTTTGACATGGCTATTATAAAAAATGCTTTCTTTATAGAAATTCGCTGGATGCCAATGCTGTGAATATCAAGATTATTCTTGTTGATGGAGGACTGGAATGTATTGAGGAAAGTACTATAGTGTTTTGATTTTCTATATTTAGCTTCTTAAGACTAGTTGTACCAATATAAGAAAAAAAAAGAAAAAAAAAATTTCTGTAAAAGGCAGAGAGGAGAGGGAAAGATTATTTGGGTTTGATCTATTTTTTCAATGCTAATTGATGACATTAAACTGAGAATAGGTTTGGGATTCAGGAACTGGAATATCCAAACTTGATTTGGAGCACATAGGCAGGAATGGGTGTACATCAAAGATTGAGAACTTTGGAGATATTTTACAAACGCAGATGTTGGGATTCAGAGGTATGAATGTACACATACTTTCTCTGCTATAATATTTTTATATCCATTATACTTCATACCAAGAATTGAGTTGTATAAACCAACCTAAACAGTATAAAAACTGGTGTAAACGGTTGTAGGTGAATCTCTATTTGCAATCAGTACATGCTCAAAAAAAAACAACTGTAATAACAAAAACGAGAAACGACGTGGTATCTTCGCAACTTGAAGTGAACCAACACATACCGAGGCAAGTGGCTGTGGTGTTTTTTGTGTAAGCTACAAAGGATTGTGTTTATTCATGTGTGCATAAATAATAAATAGAAGTGTTACTGAAGGTACTAGAGATGTAGGCACAACCGTTAGAGTGTATGGTCCTCTAAGTAAATATCCTGTCAGAGTCCAGGTAATATCACTTTTTCCGCATATATTATCATGGTGCTACTTAAGTTTACTAGTAATTGTTTTCACACTCGCTTTTTTTTCCCATAGCAAATGAAAGGTAACTTGGCAAGCCTCAAAAAAAGGATACGGAAAATGGTGACGGGATATTACTTCAACTATCCACATGTGCGTTTTATGTTGGAAGAAAAAAGTTTAGCAAATAAAAATGCACGTGAATCCAGTTCAGTAGTAAAGACATGGCAGTGTTTTGGTGGTAATGGACCTACTAGCGATAGTACCGAATTGCGGATGGCGAGTATGATTAGCAGTGTATATGGAAAGAGTAATAAAACACATTTCCTATCCATAGTCCAGGAAAAAAATTCAAATCAAGTTGCACCGACAAACCAAGTCAATATATGTTTTTTTACGCCTGAGCAGAGAAGAATGTCAGTACATAATGGTACATGCGGATATTATATAAGCGTAAATAGAAGACCGGTGACTAAAGTATACGTATCCAGCTGCCTTACCAATAAAAAAATTGAAGGTGCTAGTAGGAACGGAAACAGTGGTGAAGATACCAGCGACTTCAACAAGTTTTTTTCTATCCTGAATTCGTACATTCGTGACACATGCAATCTTAGTGGCACTCTTTCCTCAAAGATAGTATGTGTAATACAGTTTTCTATTGATCGAGGTTGTGTTGATGTCAATCTGAGTGCAAAAAAGGACTTGGTAGCCATAGTTGATCAAGATATTATGACTTTCTTTACATTACATTTACGAGAAAAAATTAATAACGACAAAGTAACAATGCCACCTGTTCAATCCCAGCAATTTGAAGCAGTAGAAAAGGCAGATGAGCTGGTTCAAGACAGAATAGCTGTCAACGAGAAAAATTCCAGGCATGAAGAAAGTGATGATATTGGCGAAGTCACGCTTGTTAGTAGTAGTGTCGATGAAAATGTCACTGGTATACCCTTGGACAATCTGAAAACAAACACATTTTCTAGTGTTTGGAAAGCCAATATGAATTCTGACTCTGACTCTGACTCTGACTCTGATACTGATACTGATGCTGATGCTGATGCTGATACTACTAGCAATTACTCCACCGGAGATCCCAACGTACTTGACACGTTTTTGTTTCAAAAAAGGAGTACCAATAGTAGTAACAAGAGCCATTCCACCCATATTATCGCTGAAAGTATTCAAACTCCCTTGTTAAACACCCAGATCTTTGAAACGGTCCCTCAGTTTCAAGACCCTTTTCTTCTTATACCTTCACTCACCAAATTGAATTCCAGTGCAAATGCTGATACATATAACTTTGCTAATCAACAAACATCAAAACAAACACTAAAACAAACACAAAATCATAAAAAAAAACAAAAGAAAAAGAATTTCTCTCATTCACAACCTTTCAATGATCGCACATCCGTTCCACTAGCTGAAACATGTATTTTGGACTCAACACCTCTCAACTCTCGTAAACTCAATTCTAATAGCACAGGTAGGCCGGCTTTTCTTCTCTCTAAATTTTGGCACTCTTCACGTTTTTCTCGTATGCCTTCTACACCAAAATTGGCACATTTCAAACACACATTATCAGAAAGATCCAGCAATCCTTACTTTTTTGAGTCTAGCAAAAAACAAAACGACAATGTCAACTACGACCATATTAAAGCTGCACCGACCTATCAAAAACCGTACCTTATACCCAGCCCTCAAGCGCTTTTGCCCTCCCCGGTTCCCTGCGCTATAAAAACAATAAATTTCTCTGATCTAGATCCAGAATTGAGAAAGTGCATTGTTGAGCTGTTAACCCAGTCAACTAAATATAAGAATATGAGTTTCTCACACGACCACAGTACTTATTCTTTATCAAAATGTTCTATTACAGTGGATACCAGTCCGTTGGTTTTTCTTTAGGTGTCAACTTAACTTTTACATGCCTTTTATTCTTGCGGCATAAAAACATATGTACTTCAAAGCTTGCTTAAAATTTATATATATAAAACAAAAATATTCTGTCAATCCATGCGTCGAGGCTTCCAAAACCCGTTATTATTACCCACGCTTGGATAAGCTCTCGATAGGAGCATATTTTCTGCAGATATGTGTGCACCTCTTTCCTGTATTGAGTGTCCAGTCATTCCTATATTCCAGTGGGCATAATTCATTTTCCAGCCTTCTGGCTCACTACAATAGCCCAAAAATACATCTTTACCAAACTCTTGACAAAATTCGTGATATTTTCCATGATATTCTAAATGCTTTTTGTCTCCATATGGATCAGCTTCTCCGGGTTCAGGAAATGGGTAAAAGAATGAAGTCTGCATACATTGAGTATCTATAGTTACATTATTCATGTCAGCTTCTCTCAATGTTTTCAGTGTGCAAACGTTCTCCAGCTTTAACTTACTTTCTATGATTCCACAAGTACCAAAGTTTCTCTTTTCTTCTAGCTCCAAATACATTGCATTATCATTACAAACTTTATTCTCTTTGCATTTATTTACTATCTCTACCTCCTCCTAATTTTTGTTTTGTCTTGTTTTGTTTTCTTTGGGTTTCTTTTTTAAATTTAGTATAAAAGATACAAATTTTATGTAAGAAATGTGTTTTATTTTCAGAGAATCATTCATTACCTTGCTGCTAAAAGGGACATCGCGTCCATTAGCACTACCACTGGGCTTACCAATAGTCAGCCTTGAAAACCTCTTGACGTCCTGTTTACTTGAAACAGCATCTTGATCGTTACTTGCAGCCTTTTTTTTCTAAGCATTTGCATTATTCGTTTAATACGCTAAATAATGAATGTTTTCTGGTACTGGTTACTTACAGGGTTGCACTCCTTTTTAGTACGGTCAGTAGTATCCGTTTTATTTTTCTTGTGCAATTTATTTTTTTCATTTCTTTCTGCGTTCTGCACTGCAAGATTTTCTTCTATATTTTCGGTTTCTGAGTATGCCAACTCTAAATTATTTGCATCCAAAACTATTATTGTATTATATCAAACAAAATAAAGTGGATAAAAGACTAATTATTCAAATTGAACTCATAACCAGTTTACTAATCTAGTAATAGTGACTGCTTCATTTACTATGTTTTGGTTTGGATTTTATCCCCTTATTGAAAACCCCCAATCTTTTTTTCCTGTCGGTTTTTTCCCGTATTTCAGGTAGTAACTACATATTATAGTAGTTTTTTTGTAAAAATATGAGCAAATGTACATTTTCTATGCTCTCATCCGTTTTGAACAATCAAATCTAGTATATACTGAGAAATGGTGATTTGGCATTACTGTGACTCTGCTGGGAGATACCCTAATCTGGCCCAACTTCTTGCTATGCATTTCCAATACGTCGGTTCTTTTTTCGGACCCCCTTTTGCTAGCACGCCCCGAGTTGCACATATGATCATATCCCTGAATAACAATACACATAAAGCACTTTTCTTTGTTTAGAACATTATAGATTTCATCACCTTCATTGATGCAATCCAACACATTTTAAGCATAAAACATCCACTGCAAGTCGATTCAATCCCGCCACAACGATGATTGCTGAAAGGATCATCTACACTGCTAATACACTCCTTGGGAAATGTCTGACGACAACTAGTTTAGATACCCTATTCCTCCTCTTCTCAAAAGATTACTCAAAACAATGTTGTTATCCACTTCCCTCCTTTTCTTAACATAAAGGAGAAAAAATACAAATAAATGGTCCATTAGGTATCCATCAAAATGCCTTGATTTGTTGGTCATTGTCTTTTCCAAAACCCTTTTTACTAGACCTCTTACTTTTAAATCTATCCGCTACACTCAGTAACATCTTATTTAGAATTACCTCGGTTGTTCCCTCACTTTTTCCCTTGATCTTTTTAGATTTCAGCGACTCCTTATCGCTTGATTGGAACCCGTTGACTGTGACACAGCTAGGGTAACAATCCTCAGAAATACATTCTAGAACTACATCTCCATCATGTGGATTAAATTCAGGACTGTTTATGTAGTTTAGTAGTGCCTCATGCTCTTCTAGATACTCATAAATACGTCTCAACCGAAAGTTTGATCTGTCTTCTTCTCCACCTAGGCTTTCTTTTTCCTCTAGATATTTGATATGGTTGTTTAGCATTTCTTTGGTCACTTTAACGTACCGTTTTCTCCTGGGTACCACCAATTCTATTATCTTTTCCATATTTTACAATAAAATCATATAGATACTTTTACTTGTATATTGCGTTGTGTTGTTTCAAAGTCTGTCAGTGGGTGTCTTAAATACAGCAACAAAGCCACTGCACGATTTTTAATATCTGTTATCTAGCACGTATCTTTATATCGCCTTATCAAAAACTCTGGTATTTTCTTAACTAAACTACAACACCTTTCTTTTTTATTGCTTTTTCTGTAGTCTTGTTTACTTGCTTGTTTATTTGTTTATTTGTCTATTTGTCTATTTGTTCGCTTGTCTATTTGTTTCTTGTTTTTCGCAATTTTGTCTTTCTAAAGTTCAGGTTGATGAACAAAGGAATAGAACACATATGAGATATTACAAATTGATTTTTGAATGTTTGCCAAAAAGCCAGACTTATATAGCATCATATGATCACACAATGGTATATGTGTGTTTTTGATGTTGAAAAGTTCACGCAACAATATTGATTGCACAAATCCTCGCAGTTGCAATGTTTTGTCGTACTTTTTATTGATGGTTCTCATTAAATGAAAACTGTCAGCTTTACCTAAATATCAATGTGTTTTCATGCAAATCCCTGAGGTTTTCAAAAACACAACTACCGCTTTTACTGAAAGTATTTATTTTTTTTTGCTTCAAGATATATTTAATATCGTATTATTATCTAAATCTCACAAATTTAAAAGTAATATAGTTAAGATTGGGTTAATTGTAGCTAAAAAACTAAAAAGCAGAAAAACAAAGCAGAGAAAAGGCCATTGAAAAAAAGTGCTAGTTTTTGTGTTTTACGCTCATTAATAGTGTATTTAAATACAAAGTTATTGTGGTTGGAATTAATGTTCTAGTATGTATTGTGGAACAATCGAGGCCAATTAAAAATGAGATATTCTTATATCATGCATACTTGCGTCTCTTTACGCTTTGTTTTTTGTTCTTATTTTCTGGCTCATTTATCGCTTTCATGTAAATGACTTGCCTTAACAAATGGTAAACTCTGTAAATTCGGTAATTAAAGCGAATACTTAAGTAGATCTCACTAAATTATCTTTATTATTGAACACAATGCTACAGCCAACAGTTCTTAGTAGCATACATACTTTACTCTCAAACAATTAGACACATTAATGTTTTAGTTGTTTCTCCTATAAGACCTGAATTTGCAGGAATCCCTACAAGACTTTCAAAATTCCTCAAAACAGGAAAAACTCGATCAGCATTCGGCTACACCCAAAGTTAAGTCGAGCTATCAGCATCTCGTTTTTTTTTCTTTTTTTTAAAAAAAAATATGCTGGCCTTCAAGTTAGCCCATCAGGCTTTTGTGCATCCATTCCTGCTCCTTTTGTTTTCTGGAAAAAAAAAGTTAATTAATTTTGCAATTTGGTGCTGTTGAATAAAGAACGTTTTTTATTTTGTAAATGGCTGTATTTGAGCTTTAATACTGGTATGCAGGCTCGAGTATATTAAAAACGGCCAGAACCAAGCCTGAAGATATGTTCTGCTAAAAAAAGCCTTCTATAGGTAGGAAAGGACTGTGAAGTTAATATATTTTCAGCAAATGAAAACCCACATTTTTTATATGACATTTTACAGATATACATGTATATTGAATATGTAGCTAAACATATATTAAATGTATTCTAGACCATAAAATAAGGAAAAAGAACGACTATACTAAATCGAGTGTCTGTATTCATTATTATTTCTATCACATAATAAAAACGCGGAACTACTCGAGTCGCAACATGTAACCGTTTTTGTTCTACCTGCTTATATCTACTTTTAGTTATTTCATTTTCCAGATGCCAGTGCATACACTTTCCACTCTAGATAGGTGTTCAAAAAAAGACAAAAGTTACATAGGATGTTCATTAATCAAATCAGATAGTTCTATGTCACTACTACCCAGTTGTTCAGTGCTAAATTCATAACAAACATTCTCAATCCTAGGTGTATATGAAAATTTCTTTGCTAAGAGCACATTCTGATACTGAAGCATTTTTATGAGCTGCAGCTAAGAATGCGAGCGTAAGAGGAAAAAAGTATAGTGAATGGCTGTTAGTACGTCTTTTATTTTTAAAAAAAGCAGAGCCGTGGCACATGTTGATCAGTTTGCTGGCCTTATACAAAATCATTTCGGCAGAAATAGTGGAATGTGCACTGCATCCAGATAACAGCCCATACAATATCTGGAATATATTCATATATTAGAACAAAATTATGTCTGAGAAATCCCAGTGGTTATACATAGACTCCATCACTGAGCGCTCAAACCATCGATTTTTTTTTGTTGCACTAGAAAAAGCGCATTTACCATGTTTTACGCTAAAAGTGACACTGGATCAACCTACACAACATACTGGAGACGGCGATATCATTTAGACACGTTTAGCCACGCTTAGAAAAAACACTATACACATCGAAACAAAGCCATCGGCTTCACACGAAAAAAAACTCTAGTGTAACTAGTATTTGAGCGTGTCTTAAACAACTCACAGATGCAGATACAGGTTTAAGTGAATGAATTTATTAAATAAATTACAGCAACTTAAGTTATGATTAAATAGTCTCATTAAATATAGAAAACCGCGAAAAAGACTAAATTAGAACTCCATGACGGACATGGTCTTTCCAGACAAGGATTTACGTCCACCCAAGCCTACCAATTCAATGACAAATTGATTAAGAATAACACGTCCTCCGAGGTTGAGCACAAGCTTTTCTGCAGCACCACAGGTACCTCCAGTAGCCAACAAATCGTCAACTATCAGCACGTTTTCGCCTGGCAAGATTGCGTCGCTTTGGATCTCCAAAACATCGAGACCATACTCCTTTTGGTATTCGTATTTGATGGTTGGTCCTGGGAGCTTTCCTCTTTTTCTGATTGGAACAAATTTGGCACCAAGTTTAATGGCCAAGCTTGGACCAAACAAAAATCCTCTCGCGTCAAGACCGACTACAACGTCGATTTTACCACACTTAGCGCTTTTGGCCTCTTCCAATGCGAGCTCGGCGAGATAATTGATTAGACAATCTACTGCGGCTGGGATTTGGAAAATTGGGAAAATGTCTCTGAACAGAATACCCTCCTGAGGGAAATCAGGATACGTCTTGATGAGACTTTTTACTTTTTCAATTGTGTAGGTTTCCGAATCTGAAGGCATTTCTTGATACTGCTCGGCTTTAGTTTTTTGGCGTTTATGATATATAACAAGTAACGGAACTAAAGTATTCAAGGGAAAAAAATTTTAAAAAAAATTCACAAATGCAGCATGTAGTTTAAATTAGTTTTCGATTTTTTTTTTTTACTACACACCAAAATTTGAGTAAGTGGTACCACTACGCAAAGGTTAACCTGGGGTATTATCTTGGGTATGTATCATTCAATCACTAAAAAACTCTTTCTCATCCCCATCCCCACCCCTCTCCTACCCATCTAGCTACTACTAAGGTTGCTTCCAGATTTTTTTTGTTTTTTTTTTTCTCTATTCACTTCAAACCCTTTCATTTGATTTCATAAACAGAAACTTGCGAATGATAATAGCCAATCAAAAGTATTAGGTAAAAAAATATCGACACCTACATCTCCAAATATACGTAAAAAGCAATTTGTACTATCTAGTGCAGCAAATACAGTTAGAAATCTGAAAAGAAAGTTCGAATGTATATTTTTAACTGGCCAGATGCAAATAAAATGTGGTAATGATAACAGTTGCACGTTAAATTGGCGCAATCGAGGCTCATGAAAATCGGAATGAAAATGAATAAAAACTGCCCATAACCCACTCACTCCCTCAAGTTTTAAATATGAAATCCAAAAAAGGCTACACCTCCTGTTTATAAATGCTCTACTGCATTTTCTTACATCATCACGCATCTACACAAGGTTTTTAATGTTATTAAAACTACAGCTATCACCTCTATTTGTTTTTGTTTTTGTTTTTCTCTATTTTTGAACATAGCTGAAAAAGGGGGATATATGGAAACTGAGAATACAGTATTGATGTAATAGTCTAAAAAATGCTCTCTCAGTTAGCTAAGTATCTGAGGGGGGGGGCAATACTTCATGCCTTAAAATAATACAACAACTGGTAATTCAATATAAATCCATCCCCAAGACGTAAAACGGTATTCATGTTTTCTAGAAGCAAGAAACACAACGCTACATTTTTAGAAGCACAAGGGCGCGTTTCCTTTCAAAAAAAAAACAAAACAGAGTAAAATAACAACATACACTTCTATGGTAGAGTGTTTGGATGTGCTGTGGTTGTCTATGGATATTTGAGTTTATATGTTGTTTTTTGTTTGCTTTAGAACTTGAATGGTATTTATACAACCTGCGATATTCTATCAAAAGACGTTTTGCAAATACATCAACAAGATCGTTAAAAGCAGGACAGCGTTCATTGAGTTCAAATGTATGATATCAATTTACATTTCCAGGAAGCAGGCCTGATTTGCTTGCTTTTGAAAATCCGATAACTATCTAATTTGTTTCAGAGTTGTGTCATGAAGCTGATTTGCCCGCTCTTCTTTTATTTCCGCGAATATGCCAAATTCGTTTCTTATGTATATTTGGGATAAAACCTTGGTTCAAACTCGTATAAAAAAAAGCAAGCGAAAAGGCAAAGAAAAGGACCGAGGTTAATAAAAGACACTTTTATATATGATATAGGTTTATAAATAGGAACCTTAAGATGCTCGCAGGTACAAAAGCTAGAATTCAGGGAACTACTTTACGTTTTAAGCAATTTCATTCAATCAGGACAATGTCGAATCAGGTGAATAAATCTAGGTTTTGCTCACCAAAATACGTACTGGAAAACATTGACAATGTCAAAATAATTGACAGCTCCTGGTATTTGCCATTTATGAAGCGAAACTGTCTCGAAGAATTCACTCAATGCCGAATTAAAAACAGCGTGTTTCTGGACATAGATAAAGTAAAAGACACCAGTATTGATTTACCCCACATGCTTCCAAAAACTGAGGATTTTAACAAATTCATGGACGAAAATGGAATTTCGAACGACGATCAGATAATAGTGTATGACTCGAACGGATTTCTAAGTTCTTGCAGAGTCTTGTGGCATCTAGAAGCCATGGGCCACAAGAATGTACTGTTGCTGGAGGGAGGACTACCTTTATGGAAAAGTTTGGGATATCCAACCGAAACAGGTGCCTTTGTGGCTCCCAAACCAAAAAGCGGATATAATTCCCAAATACAGGACAGTCTGATGGTAAACAAATCGATGATTTTGGATGCAATCAAGGAGATTGAGAGTGGGAACGCCTCAGTAGAAATAGTAGATGCGAGGCCATTTGAGCGATTTATCGGAAAGGTACCCGAACCCCGGCCCGGATTAACATGTGGACATATGCCAGGAGCAAAAAGCTTGCCTTCAACATCGATTACACGCACAGATAATACAACAGGCGCGGCCAAGTTGTTGGATAAGCCTGAGCTACTTAAAAAAATAGAAATAGCCGGTATTGACCTCTCCAAAAAGATATACACATCCTGTGGGAGTGGTGTCACCGCCTCCGTATTATATGTTGCATTTAAAGAGCTGGGTGTGAAAGATGTCAGGGTATATGATGGCAGCTGGGCTGAATATGGACTTGATCGTGCAAACCCTCTTGCCACAGGAAATTAGCACAAGAAAGTGGCTTTCCCCTCGAAGATATGCAATCTACCAGCATCTCATTCACTATCATCTAAAGGAAGGAAGGGAGGGTTATTTTTCTTTGTTTTTATATTTTTATAAAGGCTATAAGCTTTCAATCTAATAAACCTGAAAGTGCCATTTTTGAGGAAATGGCTTCGTATTGTGGAATTGTGCTCAGTTCTGATTTAAAAATGGTTTCAGCTGCTAAATGCGTGTTTCTTTAAGCAAAGCTATTTGTAGAGGGGATACACAGCTGTTGGAAACGAGCTAACTCTGTGTATATTTTACTTTTAGGT
>LSSK01000208.1:18733-46926 GCA_001969505.1 Zancudomyces culisetae
GTACATGATTGTGCATATAGAGATATAATGGTATCAAGTCAGCACTACTTGGGTATACACGTTCATGTACTAATGGACATCACAACTACTGGCTATTGTCATGGTAAGGGCATGAACACATGTTTTTTTGGCGTGTTGTCTTTGTCCAAATGGTACACAGTTTTTTTTATATTTTTTTGGTCAAAAGCACCTATATTATCTTGTAGATATACCTTGGCTTGTTTTTACACTTTCAAAACATGGTCATTGCGATATCGCTTAAAAGGATAGGTGGAGAATGTTGGTCTCTGCTTGCATTGGTATGTGCAAAGCTATCTGATTGGGTTGGTCTTTGAACCACCTTTTTTTTTTTTTGTTTGGCTCGCAAAAAGATAGCAACAAGAACAATATACTATTCAGCCTTTAGCTTTCTTTACATGACAAAACGCCTAGTCAAACCTTAAAAGGCGTAGGCTGCCTAAAATTTATGCACTTTTTGTACCTCCAAAATTACATGAACCAAAAAAGCAGTTATGTGGATTTCAGAAGACGAATAGGAAAAAATCAGAGTCAACACCACCCACATGATTGGTTAGTTTAAAGCAAACTGCTATTGAGGACAGCACGTACTAATCGTCACATCGAGGAGGAAAAGAGGAGTTAGATAGACAAAAAGGAGGCGTTTGTTTCTGGTTTTGCTCCTCCCTCTTCATCTTTTATTGGTTTTTCCCAAGCCCACCACACCAAAAGGTCGGTGTTTAGGCTGAGCGGGTGGTTTATTTTTTTAAATTTTATTTTGTCTTGCCCTTTAAAGTTGAGGGTATACAACTGCACCTAAAAAAAAACACGCCAGGTGGGCTTAGTATAAAGAGTGAGGCTAATAAACAAACATAGCCAAAATAGTGTTACTAAAAGCTGAGTGGTAGTACGAATACACAGCCTCGAAAGTCAGTATCTAATCAAATTATCTGTTTTAGAGTTGATGTGGTTATGTGTGTCGGACTATCAAGAGTGAAAGAACCACAAACGATTCATAGGGTCACTTTCATTTAATCTAACATACGTCAAACTAATTGCGTCAGACTAGCATTGCAAAGAGTCAAAAAGACCAAGAAGGTTTAAAAGAAATGAGGTTAATCAAAACTCAGCCTTTACCACTGAACAATACTATTGGCACACACCAATTTTCTCTAAACACTAAAGTAATGGCAAAGAGAAAGCTTGACCTGGCGTACAATTATAAAGTATAGTTAGCTATATGCCATCTCCCTAGTTTATTTTAGTTTATTTTAGTTTAGTTTTTGGTGAAGTTAGAGCATACTGTAGCAAAACAAACCACACGTATTTGTTATATAAGTACACCAATTCACGAAGGTGATGCATTCTTATGGTCACCATAATAGATCTATTTATAATATATAGAAACCATTAGTACTCTTATCGATTACATAGCATTTTTTAAGCATAACAATACGACTTTAAACGTTTATCTACAAAACTTTGTTTTAAAATCAGCTTTGGTTATCATACATATTTCTATATATCAATTTTCCTTCCCATATCACATACAGGTATTTAACTGGTTTTGGACAGGGTGTATTTGGTGCTTATTATATTTACGAGAGAATACCTATAAAAAAAATTAAGAAAAGAACCCGAGACATCCAACCTTGGTACTGTTGCCAATTCACGAAGTAGATCAGTTTACAATAAAAGTAATGCAACATCTCTGACACAAAGCTTTGGTGAAGAACAGATTAAAAGATAATACAAACGTGGAGTAAACGCACACTCAACTTTTAGGAATTTACAACCATCCCAAGTTTTAAAAATATCGAAGCAAGCAAGATTGAATATAGCCTTCACTGCAATTAGTTACAATAAGGTTCAACATTTTTACGGAAATACAAAAAAAAGATGGATGTCAAGTCAAGGATACACAGTTTAGGCTCAAATTTTACTGAACATGATGCATTGCATACACAAAACCAACAGACAGGAAATGCAGAAATATCGTTGGAATCAATCTTCCTAAAGGACAACATAGGTTCAGAAAATCTGTTTCTTTCTTCAAACTTCTTAAATCAACGAAATGATACCACACTTTCGTTTGGAAAAGCATCACTAACTAAGTCTTCACATGAAGAATCAGACAAAAAGAACTTAAAGCTCAAATACAGTAAAGATGAACAGTGTGAAAATAAAGAGCCCAATGTTATGTCAACTGGCAAAAGTAATAGTGGGGGAGTGATGACAGTCACAAGCACAGAAAATACTGCTAGTGAGAACGAGAGCTCCAAAACAAACAACAACCCCAAGGGCGCAAACGAAAAAGAGGTGATCAAATATTACTGTGAATACTGCAATAAATCATTTACAAGACCATCTTCTCTTACCATACATATTTATACACACACAGGTGAAAAACCACACGAATGTACTTTCCCAGGTTGTATGAAAAGGTTTTCTGTACTGAGTAATTTGAGAAGACACTTAAAGCTGCATAAGAACCAACAAGCACTTGTATATGGTGCATATGGCTATGGCAACAGGTTTGGGTATAACACATATGCACCGTTTCTACGGTATGAAAATAGATTAAATGCAAACTCTCTTCCAATCATGGCAGGTGGATCAAAGTCTCAAGGCTCGCTTATCTTGCCTAGAGAGTATCCTATAAGTCAAATATATTCTAATCCTGCCTTCTATGATCCGCGCGAGTTTATGTATGGTAACTCAAGTTTTATGAATACACAAGACCTCTATGGGTACAATAACAGAGCGGATGGTGAAAGTGAAGCATTAAAAAGAGCTTTGGAAAATGATATAACAAGACAACTTCAGAAAGGTAAAATGGAAAAAAGGCACAAAAAGCACGAAAATAAGCTAAAAGACAAAGAAAAAGATCCACATGATACAAAAATGCCAGGTTATGTAAACAGTAATAGCAGTCTGTCCAACATTGCAGTTAATAATGACACCAACAAGATATCACACGCTTCTCCTACACTTAAAAGGGGTCTAGGAATTGAGAATGAATTTTTCCCAATGTCAAAAAAGTTAAACGCAGAGCCTACAAAAGTTGGTATCCTCTATGATAACACGGACGATATGGTTAGCTCAGTGCTTTTTAACAAAGCCTTTGGAGCTCAGAATAGAAGCACAGATACTATCTTTAATACGGGCAACCTAGAAAAATCAAACAAGCCAATTCAATTCGACCAACTCATGCAATTCAACGAAAGACAACTATTCACAAACCAAGAAACACAGAACAAGTTTTATAACATGATGTCTATCAACGGTCTTCAGGCCGTTGAAAATAACAGCAACAGCAACAGCAACAGCAATAGAAACAGTAACAATGGCGATATATCCATAACTGGATTTAATACCAACACCACACATCCAACAAACCCAACTGAAGCATCAATGATAACCCAGCTCCCTGACTTTGAAAGAAATAGTGTGTCAAATACAAAGGTTGATGCAAACGCTACAGCAACACTGCTAGGTAGTGTTGATTCAACACCGAGCGTGTTTATGACAGGTGATAATAGGAATAGCCAGAGCAATAGTTTAGTAAATTCTGGCAGTACTACCCTCAAAAGTTCTGACCTTACTATGCTGTCGGGAACCAAACTAACACAGAACCATAGCATGCAGGATGATGTCCTGAATGCACTACAAGTTCAAACCGATAGTGCATTATATGGATTTGAGAGCAGACCTGGTGTGAATAAGTTCCAGTTAGATCAGTTGTTTTTGGGTGTGCGAAATACATGTGGTTCATTTGGAACTGGTAAGCGCTGAACCATTTTTTATCTTTATACTTTATTATCATCTTTTACCAGGAGCGATTTTTTTGGCTTTATGGGATGATATGGCCATAATATAATAATAATAATAACATTATTATTATTAATACATCTTTTTCCAATCGGGTAAGAAACTGTTGAAAAGTACTAAATTTTTGCTATCAAATTAGAACCCTTTAAACAAAGTTTGTCTCAGCCCGGCATTGTCAACAACACCAACAGTAATGGTCTTGGGGATAGTATCAATGACTCAATCTCAGCTCTTTTAGGTGGTGGCGCGAATAACTCTGCTTGTGATGGTAAAAAATTTCCAGCGGGCAATGATATCAGCCATGACAGCAACATTCAACAACCGAATGGTTATTCACTTAGCTCTACACAAAGCAGCATGTTGAAATCACAAGGTATGTTACTAGCTTTCTACGCCCTACCAACCAAAAAAAAAAAGCCGACGACATTTTTCCTTCTTTTGGAGGGGTGTCGGATGGCATAGTTTCTACAATATTTTTAAAAAGACCTATCTGCCAATTGTTGTCGATTCTTTGATTAAAATGATTTATATTCCCATGTATATATTGTTAACCTTTGCTAATATATGCTTGTAAATTCTGTACTTGTAGCAACAGGACTAAACAGCGAGGAGTCTACATGCCTCATAAACGATAACGTTTACGAGTTTGTACAAAACATATTAAATGGCTGAACACAAGGTGGTGCTGGACCAGTGCTTGTGCCTTTTTTCCCCCTCAAGTTGTATTATTAACCACAATTCCCATACCTAAGACCTTTTCCATTAGCAAATTAGTTATTATCTGTATTTGAAATGTATATTTATCGAGTTTGGTTTTTTTATTAGTAAAGTAGTAAAAGCTGTTTTAAAAAGAAATTTCTACTCTTCATACCGTAGAATGTGGGAACCATTCTCAGTGATATGCAACCACCTGGTACATCAAAAAGAAGCTACTTGATAAAAGGTATTGTGGCTGTAGAATGATGATACCTAATTTAACTATCTTTTTGCCTATATGAGGAGTTCACAAAATGAAAATCAAAATCAAAATAGAGACGAAAAGGTACACACACAAAAATAAAGAAGTCAGCAACCCCCCCACAGCTATATGTATATAAGGGGTAAATGATGTGGTACACCAGCTATGAACACTGGGCTAGAGTAACATCACAGCGAAGGTCTGGTGTTTACACCCGAATCCATAAGGTATCGCTTTACGTCATTTATCTTGAGCTGATCCCTATGAAAGACACCAGCAGCAAGGACAGCATCGGAACGAGCAATATTGATGGCTTGTAAGAAATGATCAGGCTTTCCAGCTCCACTTGAGGCAACAATAGGGATGGTTACATGCTTTCTGACTAAAGAAAGCAGCTCGAGATCATATCCGGAATTTGACCCATCAGTGTCAATGCAGTTGAGCAGAATTTCACCAGCACCTAGTGCTTGTACCGCTGTTGCCAGTTGGACAACATCCAAATCACGCGCCTCACGGCCTCCCTTTACAGTAACTTGGAACCAACAGTATTCTTCGTTGTTTGGACCAGGTTTCATTGTTTTTATAGTGGTGTGGGAAGTGCAGCTTGGATGGTCTACATACACACGTTTAGGATCTATTGAAACAACCACAGCTTGAGAGCCGTACTGTTTAGATATTTGTTCAACAGAACTGGAGCCGTCAAGGGTGCGGTTTGAATTTATGTAGTTTTCTGCAGCATAAACGGAGTCACTGCCTATAGATATCTTGTCAGCACCCGCTCTAAAGTACAAATCGGCGATGTCCACCGCACTATACACCTTATTTGAAGCTGGGTCAGTGATAGAACGAATTCCACCTCCTACAGTCATAGGCACAAACACAGTCTTAGATGCTCGACGTAAAATCTCCAACATGGGATAGTCGTTAACGGGAATGTTTCTGAAGCTAGTAATGTTTAAAAATACAACTTCGTCCGCTCCTTCTGTATAGTATTTCGTAGCAAGATCGACTGGCTTTCCCAGATTTCTGACTTGCCCCTCACCTTTGTCTTCCCGAACATCATACTGGTCGCCCTTTGTTACCACCAGATCACCATGGTCATTCTCACGTACATCCATACATGCAACAACTCTGACAGAGAGTAATGATTCAACGGCTTCTGGTTGAGTAGCTGTTCCCTGGGTGGCACCCACTCTTGGCATTGCATTTTTAATGAATTGCTCTAGAATTTTCAACCCCACTTTTCCTGATTTTTCAGGGTGGAATTGCGTTGCAAAAATGTTGTCTTTCCATACGGAACTTACAAATACCTCATCTTTGTATCTACTGGCACTATATACATAATCAAGCTGGTCCTCTGAACCTGTATACATTACTGCATACGAGTGAACAAAATAAAACGATTTATCCACAACCCCATAAAAATCATTGGCCTTTTCCCCTTCCTGGACTATTACTGCCGAATTCCATCCGATATTTGGTACGGTTTTATTCTCATCACTGAACTTTGATACTCTACCCTTCAATATCCCGAGGCCCTGCTCTGAGGGACTTTCTTCTGAGCCTTCAAAGAGAACCTGCATCCCCACGCAAATACCCAGAAGTGGTTTTCCGGCTGCTACGTATTTTAGAAGCGGCTCTATAAAACCTTTATTCCGTAGTTGCCTCATTGCATGGTCAAAGGATCCAACACCAGGGAAGATTACTTTCTATACATTTTTTTAAAAAAAGCAACAACAAAAGAGTGAAACTTGTGTTATTTATTAACACTGGTATACACAAATAAAAGTATATGATGTGCAAGTAATGCTATTATTACCTTTGCATTCTCAAAATCCTTTTCATTTTTTATCACGTTTATTTTGTAACCCAAGAATTCAACTGCATTGATAACACTTCCGGAATTGCCTGCTCCGTAGTCAAGTAGATATAATCCGTCGTTGCTCTGGTCCATTTTTGATTATTTATTTCTAGTATTGTTGTATACTTCTAATTATGTTTTAACAGTGAGATGATTCCTCAATAACGCTTGTATACAGATAGACAAATAGATATGTGTTTATGTATGAACACGAAATTTCCCTTTAGGGTTTGTTTTAATTTTCACTTCAAATACTTTGGTGTTATTTTAAATAAACTCACCTCTGAACACTTGAAACCTTTTGTCTGTTTATTGCTCAGGGTAGTTATGGTTTATAGAGTCATAACGGTTTTAGGTGTATCATACGAGAAAAAGTGTGCCAATCTCTGGGCAATAATTGTGTTCTATTTCAATTGAAGACGTCATAAAGTGTAACTATTTACATAAACCTCTGATCTAAAAAATTTTTTTTCAAAGCAATATAGGATTTATCTGTTACGAAAAAATAGGGTAATAAACAGGTTCTCTAAAAAAAAAAGCAAGTTACTGCTAGAATGCCTGGTTTTTATTTAGTTTTGGTTAGGAAAGGTTGCAGGCGGAAACTCAGTAATACCATCCTCACGGCTATATCTTAGACACTGCGAATAAAAAGAAGCTATACTCAAAAGCACATAATGTATCGGTACGCCCCCTACATATGTGAGGTTGGAAATGAAGTGAGCAGATTCAGAACACATCCGGACTAACACTAAAGAATAATGATACAAAAACTGGATACGACTGCCAAACACATGCCTATGTGATTTACAAGACATCTGCCAAGCCAACTCTGGCCTATAGTACTAGAGGTTGCTGAAGTCTCGATACAACCTAAGATACGTCCCAGCCAACATCCACGCCGACAGCTATTATCCAAGCCGATATACAATCCCCCCCCCCTCAATACAGCTTGGAGACCAACACAGTTAGTTTACGATGGAGTCAGTTCATGAGCGGACATTGTAGGTGTATAGAAGGGGCGATATTTGAGAATGCGTCACGGAGAGCGAGGTTGTAGTTGGGAGGGAAGCTAACCACTTAATGCAGGAGAAAAGGGGCGTATATTTACAAATGATCGCTTTGTTTGATATCATAGCCTTCATACTAGTTGGGAGTACTGCTGGTGTTTTGATCAGCGCCATCAGTCAAGAAGCTTTCTTTCTTAAATCCGGGATGCTCTGTTGAGGATGGGACAATTCTGATTTTTTTCTTAATAGAGTGTATGTCTAAGTTTTCAATGCTGGGGGAAGTGCTTGCCTGGTTGGTATCCACCCCCGCTTCACCCAAGGCGTCAGATAACCTACGCTTACTTGGGTCAGTAATCCGAGATACTCCCATTGGTGACGACGAATTTTGTTTGGTAGAGTCTTTGGGACTGCTCTTCTCGGTATTAGAGGGTGTATCGTCATTATTGTTAGATAGTGCTACACCGCTCTCTTCATCCTCTTGTTTCATATCATGGCTAGCATACCCCCCATTTGGTGTTTCAACTGCGTTGTACAGCGGCAAGTTATCAGACATTATTTTAAAAATACTGTTGGTTCCCAAGCTACTTAGCCTAGCCTCCTTTTCTTCTCGCATTCTTGCTCTTCTTCTTGCATTTCTTTCTCGCTCCTTTTGAAGATATAGTGCATATGCTGCTGGATCTTTTTTAAGCTCCTGTCTCTTGATACGCTTTTTTTCTGCGTCCGCAATTCTCGATGCTGCTCTTTTATCATGTGAATTCTCGTTAACTAGCATGGAAGACCCGTGGCCATTATAATTCGAACCCATATCCTCGTAGTACTCTGGAGATGAGTATGATTTTTCTGGGGTATTGCTCTCACTTTCTCTCTCCCTACTGTGGCATTGATATTTTCCATCAGCCCACTCGCTGGTAGTTGAGTTTTCACGAATCACGCCATATTCACGTTCTCCCCTTTCTGAAAGTGTTGCCGAAGTCGGTTTTATACGATCGATAAATCCTGTATTTGGCGCGGATTGTGATGTATGTGAATTTACTATAACACTTTTGTAATTGGTACCATGTTGTTTGTTTAAACCATTGTTTGCATATGCATTTTTCCGCGAAGCATGTTCTATGCGCTCTCTCCTCCCTCTATTCACAATCCCCACTGTCCATTTAAGAGCCTCTAATGCCTCAAGAAATCTGACTCTTTTACCAAATGCTGTGATACCCAACTCGTCCCTTAACACAACGTTTGTGATATAATTTAGTAATACATGTCCATCCAGCGAGTGTGTCCTGACTATAGGTACCAAATCTTCGAGCTTAGGATCCGTCCTTACCCATCTACATACCTCCTCCACCGTCCATTCCCGCGGATCTGCGCCACCATGCCCATGACTATCCGGCGGTTGAGCCATCTTTCTTGCGCCATTAACTTTTGCCGGCTCTTCTTGTTCAGTCATATTAAAATAAGAGAGGTTATATCTTTTCTTGTTCCTTTTTCTTTTTTTTTTAGACTTCCCTGTTTTTTATTTTATTGCCTCTACAGTGCGATGAATGATAAGATTTTTCTTTTTAGATATATTATGTGTTTGCCTGTTTGGATACTCTGAGTAGAGTAGGCTTTATCAGAATTCTTGTATCAATGCTACTCTGTGTATATTTGTGATCTTAACAGCACTTGATTCACCACTGCAAAGATACACTTATGATTATATATATCTGGACCACCACCCCTTGAGAGCTTTTCACCTGTTTGTTCTGGTGCTCGCTTTTACACTTGTCACCCTTTGCTCTTCACGAGTATTGTTGCGAACCAGATCTTTTAAGCACTATCTTAAGCCTGGTTTTGGATTATATATATACTGTACCCGTGTCTCTTGGAAGTCTGTGTATGTATTAAGACTACCTACTTCTCCTAGCTAAATTCCACCGTATTTTCTGCTCTTTGGAATATTCTATAGACGAAATATATGTATAGCCTTATTTTCAGCCTATTGCTGCTTATGTTGTTTATCTTATCTTTTAAATAAAAGGACTATTCTAGCATATGTATTACCAAATAAAAAGATACAAATACATACTATATGCGAGAGATGGTTAGCGAAAAGTGGTTGGTATGTGGAGGAAACAGAGTAAAAGCACTGTTGCAAATATTTTCTTAGATGCTAGAATTAATACGCTTCTATTTCCTATGTTATTGGAAAAATAATAAATATATGTGCTAACGAAAAACCCTAAAAAAAAAAAGATGATATTGTTGTCCATTTTGGTGGGTTTTATACCAAAATTTTATTTTGCACCTTTGCAATCAGGTATTTCAGCGTTCAAATGCTAAAATTACACTTGGGAACCTTTATTTAATGCTTCAAAAATGCGAAAAAAGGGAGCGGCAGTTTGGGCAAATTCAAATAACGTCTTTTGAATGTTCCATTTTTGTGAAATGCAAAAAAAATGACCTTGAATAAGTGCAGTGAACCATTTCAAGTTTTCTGGAAATAATAATAAAAATCACAGCGCTTGCAAAAACAATGATGATGGCACTGATTGATGGATGGTTCACATAACAAATGATATCGCTCTAATGAACTTGTTTTAGCATTATTTAGCATCAATCGACTTTTTTCGAATAAATTGGTACATAATTCTTGGTTTTTTAATTAATGGGGGAGCACATTATCTCATTGAACAAGCATACGAATGTAATTTACGTTTTCTGAGTCAGTTCACCACAACGATGATTTTGATGATAAGTCCAACCAGAGTTTAAGGATACTGAAAAGAAGGTGGATTGACTATTTTCCGCCTCCCCCCTTTTTGTGAATGCAATATAAGAACACATTTATTGTTCACCGTCACTTGTTTTATAAGGTGGTGTATTCTGCCTGTCCCCGTGCTAGCGTACCACGCACATTAAAAAAACAATATGCAAACCAGCCACTACGGTTTTTTTAGCTATCATCTTTATTTTAGCAGAATAACTACACAAAACCGCAAACTTGCTCTAAAAATGGTGAAACCGGAACATTGGTTGTTCGGGATTTTATACCGCTTTAGTCTCAAATAGTGTTCACTTTCCTCTGAATACACTTTTTTTTTTTGGGAAAAAACCCACGCGAGGCTGAAAATAAAGGGAACAGGAGGAGGTGTAGGTTGTCTTTTCCTTAGTAATTGGCTGATACGCAGTATATTGGAAACAGTGATACTGTTCCCAGAATTCGAATTTTGTTTTACTCTAGTGTTTTTATTTGTTTACTTGACGGCAGTTTTTTTTTTCCGACTTTTCTTTGGGTTGTTTCAAGACATGGGACCAAAAAAGGTCAGTTGTGCTGCTTGGAATAACAACTGAGGAGTATGTATAATGAGGTAAAACAGATGGAGCAAGATAGCCACTAATTCGTGTTTTTTTTGGGGCACATAGGTTTGAAGTTGACCGAAATCTCAACGGGAATGTAGGAAACAATGGAGATATGATCTTTTTCTAGTGGTAGAATGCAAACCGGTGCAATTTTAGATAACAAACAATCCTGAACAAAAAAAAAAAGCCTCACGGAATGCAAGAGAAAACTCAGCTTTTCCTTTTCTCTTGTCCTCTAAAAAGATGAACAAAGAATCAAAGGAGTGGACGGGGAAGAAAACAATTACATGGACAGAAAAGGGGGAAATTTTTTCATTGTTATCATTTCCTTGTGTTGGCATGATTTCCTTTATAATAATCAATGATGTTCATCTTGCTGTAAGCACAGCTAACTGATTGTGGAGGTAGCAGACATGTTACTCCTTTTTTTTTCTTTTTGCTTGCATGTATTGGCTACCGTGTAGATTTAACCTCATCTAGCTAGGAATTGCGCATCCTGATACATCTCAAAAGCCGACGGAGGTGCAACCTTCAATGACCTCAGCCCCCTCAAAAACGTGTCATGGGTTTTGGTTGTTTAAATAATATGAAGGTGAAGTATTATGTGCGAATTTTGACTTTCTATGGCAGTACCTCGAGCCCATCATCTCGCTAGTTGTATGTAGCAAACAGCTTTAGCTATCTTGTTAGATCCCACTAACACATATATGTTATTTCATGCCAATTTTAGTACTAAAATTCAGGGAAAAATGAGAATTGATTCAATTCCTGGGATATAATTTTTCAGCTCCTCTAATAAGCAGTTTTGTTAACATTCAATCAGAAGAAAATCCGAGACGAAAACAAAGCAAAAAACACCCAATGAATTGTTTTCATTTACACATCCGTTGGATGGGCCCCAATTACACCAATTCTTCTTCCCCTCCTTTGCTCTTGAGAAATGGTATATTATTTATGTTGGAGTGAGAGTCCACACGATTTCCTATGCTAAACAATTTAACCACTTTTATTCCCATTTTTTACTAGCATATTTTCCAGTGAACTCTTTCAGCCAATAAATGGTGCGTTTCTATGAAGTGGAAATTCGTTGACTGGTGTGTTGATACTGTTACCAAGTCTGTATGACTTCTGTGTAAAGGTAGAGGGGACAATAGTTAAGCATGCTCGTTTTTGTAATTAGTTTATAAGCACTTGATTGTCAATGTCGATTGTTTTCAGGATAGTGATTTGATGGACATTTGTGGGGAGACTATACAAGAATACGACTTTCAATATATAAAAAAATAATGTGTATGATTCACATGAACATATTTGTAATAAACTGATTTGGTGTCTAAATACGAACAAAAGAATAATTTTCTGATGTCACTTTGTTCCGAATAACACACCTAGGTTTTGGGAAATTGAAAATTGCCGCATTTTCGCCGCTCCATATCTTCAGCATGTGACTGGCTCTTAATTCATGATGAATAATTAAGGGAGATTTCTTTTGTTCGCAAACCGATTAGATATTTTTAGTTAACACTAAACTTTTAGAAATGTGGGTGTATTATTCCAACCAGAAATGTAAGGAAGTTGCCTGGAACTAAGGCTGGGTTAACCGGGTAGACGAGCTATCTTATTTTTTTTACTTTTCACTTAACCTTTTTTGAGCTTTACCCTGTGCTTTATCTGTGGCTTTTTAATAAGGCATCATTGTATGGTACCTTGATTGTAATCCGAATAGGTAGAATGAAAAAAATCAGTTCACAATTTCCAAAGATACGAGTAACTGACTAATGTGCGCCTGTATATGCCACACAGACTTAGCTGAATATATTTGAACATATAGTGGCTTGATTACCAAATAAAACTCAATATAGAATGGGTAATATCTGAAAATCAAATGCTAGTTGTTAGATATTTTTCTTGGACTCAAACAAACATTTCCCGTCTGAGCAGAGTGAAGGTATATATGTGAACATATGGGTACCACAATCGTGTCCCAATATCAGCGTTTTGGTGTATGGTCTCTGCAGTCTCATGCCTCCACCTTTAAGAAAACCTACGTTTTTCATTAACACTAACACAGATGTAATGTAGTTAGATACTGGGAAGAATTCAGAGTATGTGTGTTCTTGGGTTATTAATAGTTTGGAAACTAGCTTTCCATCGACTCTCTTAGAAAAGAAATATATATGAGGGTACATACAGGTTGGAATACTAGTACACGAATATATTTTGAATTGTATTTATCACTATCCCTAAAATTTTATCATGAGAAAGGGGCTTATGGGAGCCTTATAGTTGAACAGAGAAGAAAATAGATAAAAGGTTGAATTCAAATAACAGCAAATTGCCATCATTTACGTATAAAAATTTAATATGTTTAATTGTGTTTGCTTGATTGAGCCAAAGTCACATTGTTGCCTTCCGAGCAAAGAAGCCCATGTTGCTCTTTAACGACTTGTTAACCACGAGATATATTTGATTTTAAGATAGAGGAACTGATATGGTTGCTGTTGATTTTAATACTGGTTTGAATTGGCAAAGTTGGTGAGAAGAGAAAGGAGAAAGAGAAGGGTGATGAAGGTGAAAAGCGCAAACGTATGTACTAAATATTTATAAATGTATCCCTTTTCAAATGCATCTGTTATAATTTTAACCTATAGTCCTGGGTCAGCTTTTCGATATTAATGAATAAAGAACCACCTATAACTGCAACAACAAAATGAAACAACAAAAAGCTACAGCAAATAATAAACCGCATACTTTTAGCAAAACACATCCCCCGGCGTTCATCCTTTATATGATGCAGTAAACAGTAAATACTGGTGAGCCGAATCTTAACCGTGTTGATACGCAATAAGTTGCGGGTGTTGTATTTCAAACGACATTTGTAATGCCATTTTTCTATTATGCGCTTTAGAACAAAGAGAGAAAATCGACTGGCTTTGGGATTTTTAAATTAGATTTGCCAATAATATTAGAATATGTATTTGATTACTTTCACGCAAATAGAGTCAATATTATTTATTTGTTGGATTAGTAAATGTATACCTGTGATTATATTGCTGAAGAAAAAGAGCATTGTCCTGAGCTTTATAGTTTACGTTCTCTGTGCCTGACGAAAAATGCCCTCTGAGCAATATTGATCCCTACGAATCCACCTTTGATTTTAGCTAAAAAAAGACCTTTTTGAGGAAATAACAGAGCTCAGCCAGTAAAACGGACACTTTTATAAAGGCCTTTTTTGCGTTTCTTCCTCCAAAAAATAGCCCGCTATTTAAAACCAAACAAGAGCAACCCCCCCCCCCCGATAAAAAAAGATTAGAGACACCAGTTTCGGTACCTTTATTGATATACTTGCTGGGAAGGGAGAAGGGAAGCAAGGCAAATATTTTATTCGTATTTATCTGATTTTACTCCTAAAATACCAAGTTAGTTGGCAAGGGTAATGTTAGTTACATCTTTTCTCCAAAGATGGTATGGATTTATGGTAGCTGCACTCGCTCCCCACAATTAATCTCTTTGGGACAAAGAGAAAAAGAGAAGGGATTTGGAGCGATTGGGTGTTTCAAAGAGAAAAAAATGCCAGGCGACGAATTGTAGGTAAGAAGCGAAAGGGAGTTTGGCTGGTTGTCTTTGCCATTGCCACTTTGTGACAACATTAGCAATGCATTATCCGTGGCAAGCAAAATGGCATAACATTTCCATGTCTATGCGAATTTTGTTTTTCCCAATTTTCCTGCCAGAGTCAGACCCAAAATAGAATTAATGCTTGGGGGGGCAGTTTTAACGTAACCTGTTATGTAAACTTCCGTAATATCAGGGTATTTTTAGTAGTGATCTGAAATTGAATACAGAAATGGTACTACAAACCATAAAACGCTAAATGTCCATATAATTTGGCCAAGAGAAGAAATATTATCCTAAAACTCTTTAACATTTCTACTCATTTATCTTTAGTATAATAAAAGAAGTGGGTTCTGTAATACCATCGCATTGGAAGGCAGTAAAGTAGTAGTTGGCTAAATTATTACTAATCCATACTTTTCTAATACTTACATTTTACATTCTTACATTTTTCAAGTCGGGAAATACAGGATACAATAGCGGACAGACCGTTGGAAATACCAGTAAATTATACATTCAAAGTGTATTAAATACAGAGAAAAGTGGTGGAATTTGTCGGGACAGGTTTACATATCGCACTTTTCGAAAAAATATAATCAATTTCTAGCTTGTTTAGGAAGTCTGAGGCCAAAGGAATTAGCAGCGTTTTCATATAAAAGCGGAGTGGGTACACACACGTTGGAGTAACGTTGGAAACTATCAAAATAGAGAATATAGTACAGAGACGCTTAATTTTAAACCGGACCGTTAATTTTACTGCAATCACTTGAATACGAAAATAGGAAATTTAGAAACAAAAATGCGTCACAGGATAGCAAGAGTAATTACTGTTTTACTATTGGCAAGCGGCGCGCTTGGAAATAGTCTTAATAAGGATGAGTTCAGTATAAAAGACAGAAAATCCGATGAGAATATGACAGAAGCATACAATATGTTTGCAGAGATGGATAATAAAAAGGAGGATTTGCACATTAAAAGGTATAATGAAGATGGATTTGAGTATATTCATGGAAATTTTGGACTGGGGGCAGAAAATAAGGTCAGGGAATATGCAAAACGGATAGACTATGAATATGTGGGTAAAATTGGAGAATTGGAAGATTGGTATGCTCTAAGAAAAAGAGCGATACCACAAGGATTGAAAAAACGGGAGTATTCGGAAAAAGATATAGCAGAAGAACACCAAAAGATTAGAGAGCTTGGAGAAAATGTGTATGGTGGAAAAGATATTTCAAGGGTGAATAAAAGGAGGTTATTTAAGAGAGCGGTGGTAACAGTGCCCGCTTCGGAACAGAAAGAAGAGGGAAAAAGTGATAAAAAAGTTAATTGGGAGGATAAGGTGAAAATTACAGACCCGTTTTTTGGCAAGCAATGGCACTTATTGAACACCGACAGACCAGGAACTGATATAAATGTGACAGGGGTATGGGCAGAGGGAGTGACAGGGCGTGGGGTGACAGTAGCGCTAATTGACGACGGATTAGACTACACAAATGAGGATCTGTTTTTGAATTTTGATCTTAAAGGGTCTTATGACTTTAACGACAGCACCAAATTACCTACGCCGCGGCTTTCTGATGACTATCATGGGACAAGATGTGCAGGGCAGATAGCAGCGGTACGCAACAATGTATGTGGAGTGGGGGCAGCATACGACGCAAAGGTTAGTGGAATCCGGATGCTGTCAGGGCAAGTGTCAGAGATGGTAGAAACACAAGCAATAAACTATAAATTCCAACACAATGACATTTATTCATGCTCTTGGGGGCCAAGTGATGATGGTGCGACTGTCCAAGGACCTGAACCGGTTATGCTTGCTGGGTTTATGAATGGGATTAATAAAGGGAGACAGGGTCGAGGGAGCATATATATATTTGCAACAGGAAACGGTGGGGTGTATGGGGACAACTGCAACTTTGATGGTTATACAAACTCGATATATACCATATCTATAGGGGCAATTGATGACGCGGACAAACATCCATCGTACTCGGAGCAGTGTAGTGCACATCTGGCTGTAACCTATAGCAGTGGAACTTCAAGACGTATTTCAACCTCTGATATAGGAGTTCGGGGGTGCACGAGTGGACACGGAGGAACCTCAGCAGCAGCTCCATTGGCAGCTGGGATAGTCGCGTTGGCTTTATCTGTGCGACCTGATCTTTCGTGGCGAGATGTGCAGCAACTGATGGTCGAGACGGCTGTTCCCGTGGATTTGGAGGATCCTGACTGGCAGACGGTCGCAGGGGGCAAGTTGAAATTTAACCACAAGTATGGATTTGGAAAGCTTGATGCGTATCGAATGGTCGACCGGGCCAAGTATTTCCAGAATCTGGGACCACAGGTCAGCATTACAACAGGAGTAATAGCTGTGAACCAGCAGATACCAGAAAAAAGTAGCGCTTCTGATGGTTCAGGTGTTTTGGTGAGCAAGATCAAGTTCACCAAGGAGCAGGTTATGAGTGGGGACATTGGGTCTGTGGAACATGTTACAGTGAAGTGCAATATGCAGCATAACTATCGTGGAAGCGTGCAGCTGATTTTGGAAGGACCAAATGGTGTGCGATCGTTGATAGCACCATCAAGGAAAATGGATAGCAGCCGAGACGGACTTAAAAACTGGAGTTTTACATCGGTGAAGCATTGGGGAACAACCAAGGAGGATCTTATTGATGGAGAATGGAAATTGCTAATAAGTAATGAGATAAGCAAGGACAGTAAAGATGGTGTTTTTATAGACTGGGAGCTAACAGTCTTTGGCGTTAGTGCAAGCATAAAAGGGCCAGCACCACAGCCTCCCAAGTTCAATGAGGAGCGGGACGACGGCTCGAGCCCCGAGCCTAGCGATGAGGATGGCTCATCAATATTTAACCAGCTTCCTGATAAGCCTGTAGATAAAAGTTCACCAATAGTATCGGAAAATAAAGGGCCAATCAAAGGAGAAACAGTTCAGTTAAAAAAATCGTTATCATCATCAGCATCACTTGTTTTGGTTGTTATAATATTATTCCTGATGTTTATGACAGCATTACTGTTGTATAAACTACACAACTTGAACCAAAGCAACAAGAGGTACAAGTTGTTGATGGACCAGTCAACTATGATGTCATCGGAATACGAAAACAACCTAGATGGACAGGGAGGAGCAGGAGGCAGACAGGTGATATATGGTGGAGACAATGATGATGATGATGAATCAGTTGATTATGGTGACGATACTTTTGAATACGGATTCATCAATGATGATTCAATCACTACTGGTAATGGCGAAGCAAATGAGGATAAAGATGACATGATAGAACTACAAAAGATCTGATGAATTTTATTTTTATTTTATTTTTATGTTCA
The DNA here is from genome assembly GCA_001969505.1 of Zancudomyces culisetae. Classification (NCBI taxonomy): domain Eukaryota; kingdom Fungi; phylum Kickxellomycota; class Harpellomycetes; order Harpellales; family Legeriomycetaceae; genus Zancudomyces; species Zancudomyces culisetae. The sequence continues at coordinate 36,690 of LSSK01000208.1, forward strand.
TACTCCTTGTTTGTTCGTATTTCTTTATTATTTTTAATGTTTTGTTGGTATGCCAACATATTGGGAGGGAAAAAAAAATCCCCACCTCCTTCGTAAATCTCGGATTAGAAAATAAAAAATATATATATATAGAAATAAAAGAAAAAACGAGCTGTGGAAAAGAGAAAAACAAAGGGGAGGGGGGGTGAAAGGTGCTCACAATACTAGATTGTCCAAATTACCATCGTTTTTAACAAGCCAGTTTCTAGCATCCCGTTCAGTATACGCTACATTATCTGCACCAAACACATTCAACAAGTAGTTGACTTTTGCTACAGAAACCAGCTTGGAGTATTGGTTGGAGATAAACGATTTTACGGTATTTCCAACCAGCAGCTTGCGTTTGTTTCGATCAATAATATTTGTAGTTAGTGCAAAATTCTGAGAAATTGGTTTATGATCACTTTGAATATATTTTGGATATGAAGAATATGCAGAAGAAGGGACCATATGACCATTGTTGTAGTAAAAATCAAGTGGATCAAGATTAGAATACCCGGGTGTGCACAACTCGTTTACTGCAGACGATGTTGCCTGAGCCGAAGTTGGAGTTGGATTTTCAGTAGACGTTGATGAGATGGATGAAGTCGGTGGCAGAGGAGTTGGTTTTTGTGATGAGCGAGGTGGTGGAGGAGGCGGTTTATGTTGTGGTTGCGAATTAGAATTGATACTAGAAATGCTACTTCGCGGAGTGTAAAGAACCTTGGGTTTTTTGGTACTGTCGGGCTTTGCAGGAGGAGGTGGTGGTGGCGGTGGTGGTTTTCCATTAGAATTATAAGTATTTATATTTTGCTTTTGATAAGAATACGAGTAGCTTGTGGTGTTTGGAGCAGGTGGAGCATCATTGCCAGGAAGATTGGAAGTGCTGTATTTACTGAACTCAAGCGAATATTTTTTTGAGTGCTGTCGTGACTGGGCTCCAGCGGTGTGAAACAAATAGCTGCCGCCTCTGTACAAAACTCTATCACAAAAGGCCGGAACTCGGCGTTTTTCACTGGTATCATAAGTGTTTTCAGGATCATTTACATCAAATTTATAAGTAGGATCAAAGCCAATTTCCTGTTCTCTGAATCCGTAAAACGTCAACACTTTATCTTGGTCTTTACCGTTCATTAGCTTGTACAGCTGATCATGGTCTCTATACAACTCCCCAATACTATCCGCATACTGGTCCTTTTGTTTGATTTTCAATACCGCTGTGGTATAGTCAATATCATCCAATCTAAAGTTAAGATCACCTCCAACCACAACAGCTGCATAATCCAAAAACATACTCCCGTCGCCTCCATCGACAAAGTAATCGTTGCTTATGTTTCCAAGTTCATACAGCTGCTGGGTAAGCCAATAAGGAAGTCCATCGCCAATCCGGGGCAGCTCTATTCCCTGATATTCAATGACCGAGCTGTTCAGCTGCTGGAATCTTGTTTGCTTTACGATATTCACAATATCATCAACCCGGCTGCCTTTTGAAGTCGACGATTGCCCTGCTGATAAATGCCAGTTCGAAAACAAGAGTGCCGTGTCGTTAACTATCATTCGAACACTCACCCCGCCTTTGTTCCCATAGATTCCTCCCAATCCTGTTTTGACCTGTGTTGTTTGTACACCATTAATCTTCCGCTGCTCTGTCAGAAGCTCTGATCTTGCCAGAATACATATATATAGCCCTACCATATCCTCACTTGCCACTACTCTATACTGCCCTCCATACCCACATTCCGCTGTCTCAATCAGCCTGTTTTGCCACCGGATGCTCGTCTTCCCTGTCTTCCCTGTCTTTCCTGCTGTACTCGATGTCTTTTTCAGAGAAAAGCTGCGTAAGAACGCTGCTGCATTTGATTTGGTGCTTTCTAAATCTATTGTTTCTTGTAAAAATACAGCTATTATGTCGGCCTTCCTTTCACTGCCCTCGGTTATCCACTTTTTTAGATCCACGCCATTGCTTTCTATATTAAGTGCGCCCACATTCCAACTACACACCCGCAACTCTATCCGCTCCTCTGCACTGAACCCATTTGCTACTCTCCGATAGTTGTTGTAGTTCCAATCGAACGCAAGAATCCCATCCCAAAAATGATATTCACGTCCTCCATGCACACTCATCACCTGTACGCATCCTCGCTTACTAAGTATAGACCATTTATCTACTATTATGTCGGTTACCTCCTTATTCGCCACTACTTTCCACCGCTTCAGGATGGTGCATCTCTCGCTGCTCTCCAGTGCGCTTGTATCCAAAACTAGTATCTCCCCTGTGTTCAGCCCTACCCATATCACGTGGCTACTTATTCGTGCTGTACTTGTTATCTTCATTGTAATAGCATCAGCCTTTCGATTTTCCCCTACCAGAGCACTCCCAATAACCCGTATTATATGCTTCACTTCCTTGTTGCGAGTGTTTACCGCCACTAAACAACCCTTTTCCAACCCTACCCATACCTCTCCGCTATTTTTTTTTACTTCTCCCACGTTTTTATTTCCATATTCAATAGTTACTATTGCGCCGGCTGTTCCCTTTCCATTTCGCTCATCCACAACCATCCCTATGTCTATCACTTTAAGTAGTTCGGCCTTTCCCTGGTCCTTCTCTTTGTTTACCATATTCTCTGAAGTCAGATCCCCCCGAATTCTATATACATACAGTTTATCCCCGGACCCTATCCATAACTCTTCTTCAACAAAGCACATCCGCTTAGTAGCCATTGGATTGTTTTGCCCTCCAAGCACCACTCTCTTCTCGGGTTTTAGATTTTTCAGCGCATCCAGATTACTAACTCTTATTCGATATTCCTCCACTACCCCATAATTTCTGACTACCCATATTACCCCATTTCTCTCGCCAGAATATATCCTTAAAATACCCGCACTTGGCGCCGTGGTTCCTAAATCCATTTCTACTTGTGAACCAATCTCATACGCCTTTCCAATTTTTTTTACATCAATCACCCACAGTCTACCCGAACTCGTTCCTACTGCTACATACCTGCCCAAATCATCTATTTTAACTTCACCAAAACAGGGTATTGCAGCAACACTAGTTATATATGTATTATACTCTGCAATTCCACCACCAGCTACATTCCCCGCTCTACCTGCGTTTATATTGGACATCCCAGTAGTCCCAGTCCCAGTACTCATGCCGCCCGCCCTGTTTTTGCTAAAGTACTGGCTTTCCTCAATATCGATAATTTTGTGTATTCCTACTATACAGCCATCTTCAACCATACTACTGATGACTTGCCGCTTGTCTCCGTAGGTAATATAATCTCCCATTATACACACCAACCCTCGATCTTCTTCCAATCCAGCTGCACTTTCGTATACTACATCTAAATCCTGTAAACCTGCCCTACCTAATTTGTTTTTTGCTCCAAGTATCGATTTTGGTCCCAACACTGGTGGCCTCTTATTAAATCCGACACATTCTACCTCAATAATCTGTCCTCTTTTTGGTTTCATGTCCACCCTACGGTCATTGAACTCCTCCCTTAGGTATTTCTTGTCCACTGATGGATACTTGGAAGAGCTGGACCCACTCCTTTCGCCGTATAACATTTCTCTTGCAGGAATTGTTTTTTTCCTCTAATTTACCTTGTTCTCCATATAATACTCCCCTATTGTAGTAGGCTGCAGAAAAGTTCTATATGCTAAAGTAAACACTAGCCTCGCCAAGAGTAATAAAAATTATAGAAATAAACCCGCAAATATAGCTGGAGTATAATAGTTAATTGTTGGGGGGGTATTATGTAATAACACTTTTTTGTTTTTTTTTTTGCTTTTTCTTTGTGCACTACGAGTTCATCAACTTTTGAATAGCGAAGATTTCCATTAATAAAAAAAAAGAAAAATACGTAAATGAAAGAAAATTAATACGAAAATGCTGGATTACAAAGTGGCGTTTTAAACTTGTGTTCATGTTGCGTAGATGAACAGTGTGCAATAGATGCTTTTTTTTTGCAGGTTTATGTCCTGTCCTGCCCTGGTACACATAGTTAGTGTTTTGTTGGTTTGGTTGCCAGGTTTTTGTTTGTCTTTTTCTTTTTTTTTTGCTTTTTAAGGACAAGGTGGAAAAGTATACAAGACAATAATGTTTTAGACCAGCAAGAAGCTTAAAATTAATTCGCTGAACCTTCTCCCCCTTTGATCTATTATTTTTATGCGTACATGAGCTCAAACTTTGTCTCATGTACCAGTTATTTTTTCTTTATTGAGACCCAAAAATAAAAACAAGTGGATGAGAATTTGACAACTACTATATATAAAATATATATATTTATCTCATTTCAAAAAGCACTTTGTGACAAGATGTACTCCATAGCCAATTAGCCTAAAAGAAGCTTGCGAGGTATTTTATTTTATTATATTATATTATATTACATTATATTTTTTATATTATTTGTATTAGTTGAAAAATGAAAAATATGAAAAATACAAAAACCCATCATAATAATGAACATGAAAAGCTAAAGGCACAACAAACTTCAAAACTAGTGCCAGCAAACTTGGGGATTAATATCTATGAAATTTGGTCGCTTCAAGACAATGAATGCCACTGTATCATCCCTCCCTCCTCTCCACCCTCTTTATTTGAAAAAATAGAACCATGAATTGTAGGGATGGCAACTACCGAGTGATAGGGTCTTTTTTTTTCCGTATGTGTGTTATTATAATTTCTTTGAAATTTGTTTGGTACATAAACCTCGTTCATTCCAAGTTTAAAAAAATATATTCTCTCAAGTTCATGTATTTATTTCTCTCTGGAGTAACAATCCAGAACAGAGCAGTCCGACATAGCGAAAAGGTTGATTACACATAGGACCATCCACCTTATTATCTATTTTATTTTTGAGTAGAGATCAGATAGGCGTTCATAAAATACAAAACAAACAACAGTTAGGATTCATGGCTGTTTACAGCTGTTTACATTAACGTACCCAAATGTTAAACTTTGATTAAATGACTTTCTAAAAAGAATATCACTACTACTTACTATCACACTGAGCGAATTTCAGGACTTAAAGTTTATTTAACACATTGCAAGATGGGAGGCATAAAAATCGCAATAAACAACAAAAGAGTATAATGTAAAATTATGAATATTTTTCAGTGATAAAAAGGCATAAAGTATCAAGAATTCATAACAACACTCCTTTTTTTAAAACAGTGAAATACTGATGTAATATCGATTTTTATAGTAGCACTATAAAAAAGTTTCTTTTAGGATGCAATAGATAGAACTTGAAAAGGGTGAAAATTAAACGTACAAATTTTAAAACAAAACCTAAAAAACCAACAGTGTTCAAAGTACATCCCCCATGACTGTTTGGATGAGTACAACACAGGTAAATAATAAAAATATCTAGTGTCACAAAATATATCTGAAACTTGGGTGGAAATCATGCAGATCTCTTTGCTCTTCTGTAGACAGATGTGATACATCTTTACAATTTTTATCTCTATTTTTGTTTACACGATCCAGATATATTCGCAAAGCAATAGTTAGCAACGTAGAGCAGCCATATAAACCAAAGGCTACGGCGTATCCAGAAGTATATTTTGGAGCCAGATTAGGTGTAAAAAGGTATGGTGTTAGAACCCCGGTCAAGGATCCAACCATAACATAAAATGCTGATTGGATGGCTCGTTTTTGAGTGCTACCTGAATTTACCGACATCCAACTCATAGCAATGGGAATTACAGAATACATTGAAATACCAAGTGTAAATAGAAACACCAGTCTTAGATACTTGTCTTTGGCAAAACCGACTATTGCAAGACAGACAATTGATACCAGGTCGATAATTAGAATTCTTATCCAATACGGATACTTGGAGATTAAGAATGCGCATACCAACGAACTAATAGTCCCGAGTATTGCGGGTCCGCTGGTTAAGAAGGTTGATGTTGCGCTGGAAAACCCAAGAGATTTTATGATGGTTGGTCCAACGAATCCAACTATAATCAGCACGTTGTTTTTCGCAGCCCCTATAATACAAAACGCCCATACTTTCCAATCCAAGGTGGTGGAAATGATCGTTTTTAGTGTAATAACCGCTTTTTGAGCACTCCCTTGACTCGAAACCAACCTCTTGACAACAACATCTCTTTCTGCAGATGTCAAAAACTTTGCTGTTTCGGGATAATCCTCGATAACGAATATCGATATTATACCTACAATAAGTGTTATTAACCCTCCAAAGATAAATATAGCCTGATAAGGTTGTAAGTTTCCAATTTTGATAAGAACAATTGCCCCGTACAATAAGTTGACAATTCCAGCAGCAGGAAGTGCTGAAAACATGATAGACATTCTAGGTCCTAGCTCTTCGCGTGTGTACCAGTATCCCATGTACATGATAAGACCTGGTGTAAACCCAGCTTCAAATGCCCCAAGTAAAACTCTAAGAACTACAGCCTGTGTCGCATTTTTTGCAGCAGCGATACACATGCACGTAATAGACCAAGCTATACACGTGAATGGAAACCAAATAGAGGGTCTGAGCTTCTTGAGAAAAATGTTTGCAAGTGGCTCCATAGATACATATGTGATAAAGAACAGTGAATTGAGATTGCCTTCATCAACTGGCTTAAGATTTAGTGCTGGTCTCATTCCATTGATCAGGGCGGTTCCAAGATTTATTCTATCCATAGCTCCGGCAAGATACAGTAAGTACATGATGGGAAAAATCTTGATATCTATCTTTTTGAGTACTTTTTTAAGAATGACCTGTTCCTCTTGTGTTAGTACCAACTGCCTGTTTACTCTATCATCTTTTGGGTGGGTATCACTGTGGTTGGTAGGCCCCCCTTCTTTATCCTCCATATTAACTAGATATTATACTGTAAGTAATGAAAATATATATGGAATGTGGCACATATACTATTCCTAAAAGAAAATCAATCATTTTAGCGATTTGGATTGCAACCTTTATCCCTTTTATATGAGAAATTGAGGTGAACTACAGTGTAAAACGTGTTTTCAACAAGGTTGGCATTTCGGGGAGTAGAAAGAATTAGTAATGTCATTCAAATTTGATTGATAGATTTTATCTTGTACAACTTTTATTCGCAAAGACGGCAGATTTGAGCATGAATAGTGATGACAATCATCCAAAGCTGGAAGGTAGAGTGAATAATATATACTTGGGAGCTAGGTTTGGTGATAACTGTGTTTTGATTTATGGAGTAAATGTTGAAGAAAATTTTTTTTTTGGATTAGGTAAACTGTGAGTCAGATAGATTTAAAAATCCTGAATTTAATTGACTAGAACATTGACAGCTAAGCATAGTGTTCTTTTTCAGTAGACTAAAAGTATTAACAAAGCCCTGGTGTAAAGATATTGGAACGGGTATCTAAGTTTGAACTGGAAGAATCTTAAATCTATATTACTACATAGATAAAACAAGAACAAGACAAAAAAAACAGCAATAATAATATCAGGTTGGTATCCAGCCAATTGGCGATGTGTTCATTACATTCTAATGCTTTCGCAAAACGGAACATCCTGATGTTTTTTTTTCCCCTCCAAATTATGTAGTCTTAGCGGAGTATGATCTGTTTAGCACTAACAGAATTTTTATGGTTTTCTTGTTACTGTTCAATGACTTGATAAATAAACATTACATAAAACTACAAAAAATACAATCCTACACAATATATATCTGACAAATAACTCTTAGACTTCAAAACCTTCACAAGTTTACTATAATAAATGTAAATTAACCTAACACTAAATGTTGGTCATAATTTTTGTCTGTTCTATCTATGTGTCTATCCTGACATTTAATGGCCAAACATGGAGGTATAACTTTAATCAACTCTAGTAAAGAATTTTCTATTAACCTAATATTCCAGAGAGTATGATTTATTACCTTAACTACGAGCAAACAAAATTGAAAATCAACAAAAAATGAAGTTAATGTGTTAAAATGATGTAGTAAGTAATATAAATATGAAATTAATATACCATAGTGGTATCAGCCGTGGATACTAAGAGTTGAGTGATAAATGTCTTGGTATCAGCTAAAAGTTGTGGGAAACATGATGAGATAACTAGTGTTGTTATTATTGCTGTAGTTGGGTATGCTTTGGAAGTAGTAGTAATTGTAGCACATGAAACATATGTAGTGATGGTTTTGTTAGTATAAGTTGATTATCCAGTGGTTGGCGCAATCATTGATTATAAATAATGATTTATATGATGATAGTGTATTCTTTCAAGCCAGTAAATAATAAATTCAATAAATTTGCGGAGGAGGGCTATTAAATTTTGAAGCCATTTTGGGGATTCATATCAATATACCCAAACCGAATCAAGCAAGTAGAGCATGGAAATCCTTCGTGGACATATTAGCTGATATCGAAGCATCAAGTGAAACACTGAGTTTGTTCAGAGTGGATACTCCTGGTAATCCGAGACAATTCAATATAGAAAGAAACGGCTCAAAGTGAAAACAGGCGTTGGCGTTTCAGGAATAAAAGTTCTGGTGATTGTGGCACCAGGAAATGTAATTCCAGGAATTGTTATAGTTTCCACAGCAGCCTGTCTGAGAAACAGTCTGGGTGTTTCTCTGTTGTGGAGGTTTTCAATGTTACAAACTGCTCTTTTTCTTTGTACTCCTTCAGCAAATATTGAAGAAGTAAGGACTACAATGTATAAAGTATCTTATGATGTGTTTACCTTCATTATAACTTGGTTCTTTTATCATGTACTAAAAAGGAAATAATGAGCGAGCTTTTATAATGACATCTTTCTTGAGGACTGTAATCCCTTTTCTTCCTTTTATATGAACATTCAAGTTCTATATCCCTAGATATACGCCATTTAATTACATTAGCTTTCAAATGGTATCATGGAACGATTATTATTATTTGGTATTTGGCAAAAAGTAGCCCAAATCGATATGTTCATCGCATGTCATAATTTTTTGCTTTTTATCAAAAACCATCAAACATTTTGCTCCAACGACTCCTCTTTGGTGTTTTTAGTATTTTTCGTAAGGAAATAGACGGTTTCAGCTTTTTAAACGGCGTTTTTCAAATATTATGTACTTTTCTTGACATATCTAGACAAATCTAATGCCAGTGATTACGTCAAATACTATGGGTTATATCTTTCATAACCAAACATCAGAACCTTTTGCACTGATTCGAATGGGTTCGCTTTTGGACCCAAGAACAAAAATTCGATAATAAGATATACACGCATAACTCCTAGTTAATATTTTGCAAGATGCTTGTTCACATCTAAACTTTTCATTTTTTAATATTTCCACTTCTTATAACAAAAAGTATGACAAAAAACTGACTTAATACAATAAAATTGATAGCAAACCCAGGTTATATCTGCTAAAACCCAATTAGGACTTTAAATAATGTCCTAAATTTTTATTACGAGTTTATAAAGAAAATAAACGTAAATCGCTTCAGAATAATTCTCACCCAACACCTTTACATTTGGGAATGAAGCGGTAGTAACGTTAATGGCCTTGGTGATTGCTCCATGTTTTTAACTTGAATAATATTGTCATGTGCGACTTGCTCTGTAACTTTATTTCTCAAACTTTATTTGCTAAACCCTCTAGGTCTAATGAGTGAGAATCCTCCGTCTAGGTTCCCAGGCATTTTCTTTTCTTGCCTATTTCATTTCAATGACTTATCCAATTTGTGTTCATATTTAAATGAATTAAATTTTCGGTTATAATAATATTCACGTTGATTAATTTATATTACTTTATTAATATTGCGAGATAGAGCAATGAAAATGTATTGTTTCAGGGACATATTTTCAATGGTTGTGTTTTAGTCACAATATCATTATTAATTGTTAAAACTACTGCGATTAAATGGAACGCAACACCGTAATTTTTAATAGGTTTTTCGGAGATAGATTCTATGCACGATTTTTTCTCGTAACATTGAATAAATGTTGTGCTACTCTGCATTGGTAATATATGACACAGATTAAAGAAATATGTGGAAAAAATGATAAAAAGAATCTATAGTTTAAGAAGTTGAGAGCTTGAGGGGTGGTCATTTTGAGGTCTAGAGTTGATATTATACACCTAGGTTTCGCTTTCAACTGTTTGTTTGATCCTAGCATTTGATTAATCTCTACAAGGCTAATTAGATGTTCTTTATATTTTTTTTGCTCGATGTGTCCGTTAAACAGATACTACTTAAAACTAAAAAAAATAA
>LSSK01001257.1:0-19869 GCA_001969505.1 Zancudomyces culisetae
ATTAGCAAAATGAGATCCCAGAATTTAACAGGGAGCTTTGGCTGAATGAAAGCCTATTATCCAACGAGATTTCTGGAAGACCTTGATCCTGTGTTTCAAAAGTGTTATTTTTCAGGCTATCTAAGAACATTGACATGTTATTTAGCGCAATTGAACTTGCTGGATCCTTCGCTCCGAGATTAGCGGGTTTTAAGTTGTTATTGTGGTCATAGTTGCTGAAAAAAAGAATATCTTGAAAATTGTTCTGTAATTGGATTGGAACTGGGTTGCAGTTTATAGAATTTATATTTTGGGGGCTACTATCATCTATTAATGTGTTGTTGAGCCCAATATTGTAAGTAGGAGATAAAGGCGAGCTGATTAGTATCTCAGATGTTGGAATCAATGAATCTACTAGATTTAGTTGAGTAGCATTTTTATTTTCAAAAGTTAGTCCTGAAAGCATCGAGTTTCCTGCATACTGTGATGAGTTTTGAGAGTGTGCACTACTATCTAAACATGCTTCTAGCTGAACTGTTCTATTCGGTTCCAGTGAATTTGCACCAGTGAAATCGAAGTGCAAAAATTCATTTTCGATTTTTAGTCCGGAAATTGAATCATCAATTTGTCTGGTGGGAGTACACAAAAGGTCTTTTCTGTAAACTGATGTATCAATACCATTAAACGATGGTGGTATTATTGATGAAGTTCCAGCATCAGTGTACATGACGGGATTTTCACCATTGTTTGGGGAGCAATGAGTATATGTTGATGACGCACCAAGCTTTTCATGGTTGAATGCTCTTGCGTTAATAATAGAAAGAAATTCTTTAGGCAACAGGGGGTTAATGAGGTAATCTGGGTCGATAAACATCATTTTGTAATCAAATATGCCACAACAACCATGCATGGCAATGTACTTGGATAATGTGCTCACTTGCTCTATAGTATAGCAGTTTTTGAATCGTTTGTAACCTAGCGATTCACCTATTTCGAATGCTGCCCATACCAAAGCTGAGATATTTTTATCTTGAATAACCATAAAGTGATCTTCAAGCCCAGATTTTTCTCTTTCAATCAACTTTGTCAACATGGAATATGGAATTGTGTTGAGATCAATTGACTTGTAGCTTTTTGGTTTGACCCTTTCCTCGTTTAAAATGCTGTTGACTGATTTTTGCTTTGCTTCATATACGGATCTGTGTAAGTTAATAGCCTTTAGACAGTTGTCGTTTAAAATTTTGTTTCCGGCTCTGCTACTCATAAGCTCGCTTGTGTCTCTATTGAGCCTGTATAGAAGGTTACCCCATCTCGTTCTGAGCTTTGATTCCTTCATATTGTAATAGTCACAGTTTGACATCCATTCTGACATATCACCACCGCTCATCAGAGAATCGTAGCAACGCAGGTGTGTGTATACTATTGTATACCATCTGAAGTATAGCGAATACTTTGATCTTGTATATGATCTTTTTTGACTTTCCTCCATTTGAGTTTTTTTTTTTGGTTCAATGAATATTGAAATGTGTTATTTCCTTTAGGTTAAGCAATGCTGATGCAAAGATAAAGATAATAATATTTTTTTCCACAATATCCTTCTTGAGTGATGTGGTTTTTCTTTTTTGCTTTTTTTTTAAATCTGAGTGTTAATCACTAGCGTTAAAAAAACCTCTTTTAGTATTAAAACGTGCTATTTTTTAGGTATTAGATGATTTCAATATTGTTAATATGATATATTAAGCTAAGAAACTGTGAAGTGTTAATGTATTAAAATGCAAACTTAAATCTTGATTTGAGTGTATATATCAGTATGATATGCTTTTAGGTGTGCGTTGTTGATGATGTTGTAATTTAAATGCTGCTTACCGTTTTATTTTTTTCAAGATGTCTATATATATTTTGTTTTTTTTGGTTATCGAGGGATTAATACCAGCCAAATTGTATTATTAATGGCTTTTTTTTAAAAAAATAAAGTTAGATAGTAACAATAGGTATTAAGAAAAAATGACGAAGATATGGATAATGACTATTTCCATTCATGTTTTTATATACCCGTGTTTATTGATGTAAAAGAGCTTATTCAGTTTCGTTATTCAGTTTTTATATAATTTATGTTCAAAATCAGCATTATTGATTTCATTGCAGTGTGTCCCAAATTACCTCGCCGCTTATTGAGTAGCGTATATAGTACTGGGTATAGTCTCAGTTAACAGTGATTGTATTTTAATTATATGTTTCACCTGTGTGTAACTATGTGTGTAGGTATCATTATTTTTATCCTTTAATATGTGGTTCATTCGTGTCCACACCTTTTTTGTTCCGTTGATATCTTTTTTTCTCATCAAGTACATTTGCCCTGTCGATTAAAAGCATGGAAAAGAAAATTGGAAAATACTTTGTTCTTTTTAGTTCGTTCCATATCTAGGTTTCCAAGTGCACTCTGCATCATAATAAATAATTTGACATATGATCTCGCTTGTTCTTTTTTTTAAACTTCAAAAATAAGTTATTTACTCAACCATATTCAATTAACATGGTGTTTTCCTTTTTAGAATTCTTTGTGAAAAAAGTATTTTTGCTACTGAGAAATCCTACTTGGTGTGTTTGGCCTTTTGAAACCTTTGAGATACCTGGACAGTATTCAATAGCACAGAACAGCCTTTGCGCGATTTTACTAATCCTTTTTAATAAAATTTGGTTTAGCTCACCCACAATTTGCCTTTGTGAAAAGCGGTTTCTTAGCTGAACTACGATCAGCTTAATGATTTCAAGGATACGTTTTCCTGCAACTTTATTTGGCTTGTTCAAGTTATTCACGATAAAAAAAAACAAAAAATGAAGTCATAAAAAGCGCCTGTGTGACGTTAAACCAATTATCAATGGATGAAATGCTATCCCAAAGAAAGTGAATGTTACAAGATGACGTATTTAAAAATTCGTGTATATTGATAGTTGATTCCCGATAAAAAAAAATGAAACAGGTAGAAATCGCAGTTTTACTGTAGTTTGTTTGGAAAAACGCACTTTTACGAGAACTGGGGAAATTAAAATGTCAGCTAAATTTAACGCCGTCAATAAATGCTGGTGTGTTCTAAACTAGCTCAGTTCTAACCATGTAGGAGCAAACAAATGCTAACAGTTCTTTCATTCTGGCATATGTCTTGCAACTCCAGGCACGGATTTGGGGGGTTTTTTTTTCTCGTTAACATTATACTTGTTGCGTTTCCATTCATCTCTCATTTTCTGAATATGATGAATTTGCCTACTAAAAATGGCAATATATACTGGGTAATTTTAAATTCTGCTGAAGTTGTTCCCTATAAAGGGAAATGTACCATATATTTAAGCATGCGAAACTGATTGATAATAGAGCCTATTATCAACAAAACTAACCTTTCTATGCAACAACAATGGATAAAATTAGATATTTGTCTAATTAGCCCACGAGTTATAGCTGATATTTACCCAGTACAAAAATAAATAATGAACACATTTTTTTTAATTATAATCTGCAAAGAAGAGTAGAGAAAAAACCTCACTAGGACCATTATCCTTAACACTTCCCACTGTTCTTCCTGCCCTTTCATTTTTTTTTTAAAAAAAACTAACTTTATCTACGTTGCTGATAAAATCAGATAGCTTTCCAATAGCAAAAGAAAATTACTACTAGCGATAACTTAACAAGAAAAAAATTGCAAAATAATCATTATTGTACAAATAACACATACATTATCTTAAAATCCCCATAGAAACAATGTCAGAGTACCATATGCATTCAGGTTTAAAGTACCAGAAGTTGATTTTTATTCTGCGCCCTGTGCAATACAGGAGCGCATATAATACATGTTATTTGATATCATTTCGTTTATTATACATCTTCTTTCCGTATCTACCATGATAGACTCAAAATAATCGCCACAAAGCACTGAAAACACCAATAATTATGTAGATATATGGGGTCATGTCGTTGTGTATATATGTAGCGAAATTTTTCTTGCATGTGTAGTCGTTGAATAACCTTTCCAGTAGTTTTATTTTGTAAACAAAATGCTTATTCTCATTCGTTTTAAGGCTGTTGACCCGAGTCTTTGGTTGTTGTATGACATAATTTCGCAAGAAAAAAATACCAGCACTTATTGTCGTGACTTCTTGCCACTTTGGGTTTGTCGGCCCAGTTAGCAGAAAAGCTCAAGCTTAACTTTGCTGAATATGTTTTTTTTTCTCATTCTATTTTTATTGTAGGAAAAACTTGAAGTGATTCCAATTAAATATCATTTGATATTATAAACACTATGTAACACAAAGAATGATGCTTGATTCAGTAATTATTAGGTATACTGTTATATCTGCTTTTCTTTTGCCCACAAAAGCACAACTAATCAAAATGTAGCTTTTATACGGCTTCATTTAGACCGTTGAAATTATTGTTATAAACTTTCCAGCGAAACGAGGTTGGAGTTGAGGGAGATTATAACATAAATACCTTTTTTTTAAAACGGGTGAACTTTGGGTGAATATTATGAAACAGAGTATATCCAAAAGCAAAAAGGCCAGTTCTCATACTTTTTTTTTGGTGTAAATACATCTTGTTGGGATAGAAGAGTATTTTCACAGAAGAGCAAAAAAATGAAATTCTGCTATGAGGGCAATAACACGTTCGATTGTTTTTAACCCGAGTTACGATTTTTTAGTTCTTATCCAAATGATAATGATAATGTTATTGCATTATTGTCTATTCCTTTCTACAAAGAAGGAAAAACTGTATGTTTGAGGTCGCAGTTTTGCTTATAGTCAACCTTCCGCTTTTTTTATTATGTCACATATGAGAGAAATAAAAAAACACAACAATAAACTCCTTTGATGTTTACATTTTGCTGATAAAGAAAGACCTGGTGTTTACAAAATCTGTACTTGGGGAACACCCAACTATATGGTAAAAAGCACAAAGCATTCAAAGAGAAGGTCGGACTTTATGTAATTGAGCTCGGATTGCACAAAGAAATTCTTTCAAATGCACGTAAATGATTTCTGTCACACAACCATTACATAAAGCTTCATTGTAAGCGGGCAGTTGATTCTTGGATTTTTGGTTAACGCTGCCACAAAGATAGCCAGAAACCTACATTCAAATCCTGAATGTCTAAACAAAATCTATTCAAAAATTGGAATAAAATATTTCATAACTGAAGCCTAAGTCTTGATTTGTCTACCTCCAAAGTAATACGTCAGCTAAAAAAAAATAGGCCGTGGCTATTGAACGAATACGAGCCCAACCAAAAAAAGGGGCACTCCGATGAATACTTTACTCCAGAGATCAAATATATCTTAAACACCGTATGGATATGTTCACACAAGTGCCAAAATAGCCACCCTTAGATTAGAAAGGAAAGGGAAGTCGTTTATTGTCTGGCGATAACAACGCGGGGATAAAATGTAATTATTTCCACCGGTTCCATTGAAAGATAACTATTTCAGCTGCTTTTCATTCAAGCAACAAATCACGTGTTAATATTTGACGTGGCTGACTTAAAGTAGTTATGTTAATTTCGACTACCCCTTACTTCACGTCCTCAGAGGTGATGATTTAATAATAGTCAGAATCTGTTCTAGAAATTCATTCATTAAATTTTAAAAATAATGACATTGAGAATACATTAAGGGTATAATGTTATTTGTTCAAAACATAAAATACTGCTGCGGGTTGGTTATATTATTTCTGAGTTGTGTATTTTCGGTGGAATGTTAAGATTTCTTTTTCTTTGTTATCGACGAGCATTCCAGTTCTCTCAGTTAATCACAAAACATCAAAACCATGGATAAATCCTGTTCTCTTGACAATTAAAGATAACCACGAGAAATAATGCTGTGTTGACTGCAAGCTTGTTCAACAACAGTCTGGTATTGTCATGTGTGGGTATCTCGGTAAGCTTGCAGCTGTAACTTATAAAGCTGTTTGTTAGTAATCACAAATAATATGGAACTATTTCTAAAAAAAATATCAAGTTTACAATGATAGCTACATTTCTCATCTCACTAAGCTCGTATCTGAGAAACCACGTACAATAGCACCAAATTAATGAAATGTCATTTTCCATCATGTTATTCTTGAACCCGGAATTATTGCGGTTTATCAAATGAAAAAAGGCGTTATAGGGATTATATGACCTTCTCGGCTGCAAAAATATAGTAACAGTGTGAACAAATATGAGTTCAAGTTTAAGAAAGGTGCATATGTGATTGTCTTGGTATCATAATTTACATCTAATATGTAAAAGGCCTTCCTATTTAACAAAAGCCAGTGCAAAAGGGAGTAATTAAAAAAACACCAATGTTTATAGAGTACAGGGGCTGGACATTTCTTTTCTAGTTCGGCAAACTATTTCAAGGAACATCTCTTTTTCTTTTTAACTTTTTTTTCTTTCTTTTTCACTATATCTCGTTTTAACTTGATAACCGTTGTTATAATAGTAAAAGCAAACTACATATTCAAATTTAAAAGTGATAAAGTGTCCCAGCAAAAAAGGTGAGCTTAGTACCACACATAAACTTTTTTTTTTGAAATATGGTGATGTACTGTAAATTTTACAAAGATGGAGAAAAACGTATCTTTTAGGCTAACTATGAAATTTGCTTTTTGATTATAATAGAGGAGGTAGTATATTTTGTATAGATTCAGCAATGCTTTTTTTTGTGTCTTATTCTTAAGATGTGGATATGGTACATCAAGATATACAGAGCATGGTATTCACCCAAGCCTAGTGCCTCAGTTTGAGATGTAATAGTTTGATATTTTAATACAAGATAACATAGTCATGCAAATAGCATTATCTGTGGAATTAAAAGTCACTATATAAGCATTCAGGATGTTGCATATGACTTCAGGTTGGTTTGCACAACTGCATTATATACGAAGGCAAATGTGTTACTAGTATCCACACCTGCAATAGTACTATATTAATATATGTCAACTTATCTGAGCAATGGCCTTATATTTTATATCATACGCACGCAATAACTGCCTATTAAAAAATTGAGCGTGCATATCTGTTAAATATTTGCACTATCAAAGAATTTTATATATTGAGATATTATAAAGCTAATAGTGGCGCAAAGCATTAGCACTTGTGTCTAAAATGATACAACCTCCTATTCTTTTAAAAACTCTCTGCATTACACAGTCATTCCTTTTTATTATAAAAAGTATAACAAAAAAGGCATACTTCAGCCGGCGTTGAGTAGCAGCCTCCTTGCTGGAACACACTTCATATTCTGGTTCGTCTTATCAGAAAAATAACAAAGATACTATCAAAATCACTCTCTTACGTCTTCGAACTGTGTGTGCTTAAAAAAGCAACTAATGGCGTATTTTTGTATGTGCTGTGTTGGTATATTACCACCCTATTAGTGCAAAAAAATCCATTCTAATGCAGGAAAATACTGTTTATTTTGCTAATTTTTGTATATGCGTTTTTTTTTTGAAAAAAAACTCTTTGGGTAAGAGAGCCTCAATAAAGGACTATTGTCTTAGTTAATCTAAATTGAAATGATATCTTTTCACCTCTAAGTGATACATCCAGTATCTTTGAAAGTGATAGCAGGCGCTCAGGGATTTTAAAAATAGAACTTTGCAGGCATTACCTGTACAAGACAACCCACCCTCCCCTCTTTTTCAATTTGTGGATTGGTCATAAATTGCACACAAAATTGATCTATCAAAGCTTTCTGAACCAGTTTGTTGTTTATTTCTGCATTTTGGCCATCAAAGCAGGTGTTTATTTGCTGGTTGGTGCGAGCAGTTAAAATGATTAGCTGCTTAGTAAGGTTATCTTTGGCTAATAAAATATCATAGGCAAACAGAAATCGAAATTTTCACAGGAAGAACAAAATCGATACTCCATTGGAGATTGAGCTCATGTTACACAATTCACGTGGTTCGCTGCCCAGGAGGCACTCCCTAAAACTGGTGGGTGTTAAATCCAACATAATTTCCACAAGTCTAATACGAAGTTTACATCGCTTTTCCCCTTGGAAATATTGCATTTTTTCTGGTGCTTTTGGAGTTAAAGCATTAACACAAAATGTAAAAGCAAGTGCATTTTATTCCCATACAGAAATAGAAATTATCCAGTAAAGCCTATAAAAAGAAAGAGACTAACAACATCAAAAACTTGGTATTTAAAGCTCGGTTTCTACACTAGCTTCTTTAACTCTTGTTTTAAAAAAAAGTGGAAACATACTACTCGCGATTTATAAAAACCTGTAATACTAACATCTTAAAGACGATGCTTTACTATTTGACGAAGGCGTTATGGTAATTGCTACTTTACTTTGAATTAGATAGGCAGGTTCAAGTTAACACATTTTCGTTAGAAGCAACAAAAACTAAAAAAAAACTATATTATTAGCATATTTGCAGGGTTGGTATATCCAGCGTACAGAGATTACAAGGTCTTTAAAGAAATCAACCTTCTCGAAGGAAAAAAAGAACATAAGCAAGGATTTTTAGGCGAAGCCTTAGGGTTGGGGAATGTAGTTGTGTGGAATGAGAAAAATCAGTTGGAGGTGAAAAAGTTTGTGAAATACTGGATTGTGTTTGCTTGGTTTATTGCAGCGGAGTTTATTGCGGACTTTTTTTTATACATGTAGGATGACCAGACTAAATATGATATACTGTTTTTAAATTCTTGACTTTGATCTGGTATTTGGTGCTAATTTGATTTATCTATGTTTAATAGAATACCATTTTACGGGATTGTGAAGCTGGTATTTGTGCTATGGCTTTCGATGCCCCAAACAAACGTAATACCCGTTCTCATATAACTATTAGCGCTATTATTTTTTATTGCAAGCATGGGGCTTTTTCAAATTCAGCTAACACTACTCTATTTGTGTTTTTAAATCAAAATAGGGTGCAATATTTATATACGACTACGTATTACAACCAAACTTGGAAAAGTACAGTGATGTGCTAGACGAATATCTACTGAGGCTCGATAGGCATGTACGGCTATCTAGAACAGCAACTGGTGGCGCGGAATATAACGCACCATGGATTGTTAGTGCTAGCGATTCGTTTTTCAAGGGGTTAATTTCAAACACATTCAAAAGGGAAACAGCAAATTCTGGCAATCAGACTGGGGCCCAATTTCCAAATACGCATAGCGGAGGTAGTAGTGGAGGAATACCCCAAAACATCGGAGTCGGTGATGCAATAAATGCTATCAATAAAATCGGAGAGCTATTTACACGGTCTGGTGAGCAGGGAGTAATGGCAGGCAGTTCACATGTGATGCAAAGCCATGAAGACCAAGCATCATCATACACACATTTTAAGAATCAAGAGCACACTGGGGCTAGGGATATGAAAAGCGCCGAGTTTTCAAATAATCAAACAGAAAACACTAATAGAGGTAAGGGCCATTTTTTTTTGCAAAGACTTTAAATTTCTATACAAATACCAAGTCTACTACTGTCTTTTTTGTGCGGTTGTATCTCCGAAGTTCACGCCAATTGATGAATCAAAATAGATATTTCGAATACTTCAAATAACTCTGATTACGAAAACGATGCAGTACTGGTAAGTAACGAAAAAAGCATTGATGAGGGCTCTTCTCAAGGAAATACGAACCATACAAGCCAGGGAAACATGAGAAGAAGATGGCTGTGGTAGTACAGTTGTTGGCTTAGATTTCTTATTTTCAGTACTCTTTTTTTTTATAAAAAAATTAGCCCAGTTGTGTTTTATACGAGTCTACACAGGTTGAAATAAGAAAAATATGATTAATAAGGCTAATTTCTCCGAAAAAAGAGTTGTTTTATTCTTTCCTCTATTTCTGTTCTTTTTAGTGTGTTTCATCTTGGACATGTATTTAAAAAAGTTCAAAGCATATAGCTTTATTATGTCAAGAAGTTTGGTGTAGTGGGTTGTTTGGTCTCCCATGTTTCGCAGGTCATATTGATTCAAAATTGTGAGAAAGTAAAGAAAATGTGGAATATATGTGCTAGTTTTAGATTGTGACATTTTCAGCCAATTTTCAGGATATTAATTCAAGCAAATTAAACGCGAAAGGTATTGTGAAATCGCGAAAATTGGTTGAATACTGCGTTATGTTTGTTTGTTTGTTTTTTGAAATACTTTAAAAACAAAAGAAAAAATAACAAATGAACCAGAATGGTAAAAACATATGGCAAAAAGAAGAATCTTAACCCACCAGAGCTTTTGGAAGGTGGCAAGCGTATTGCTTTAAACGAGAAGTGTAAGTTAGTATATAAAGTTGTCAATTTTTGTGCAGTTTTGGCCATTGTGTATATAGTTTATTAGCAATGCTATTTACCTGATTATAGTAAAACCATTTGACTGGCTTTCTTCGGACACGGTTGTTTCAGATAACCTCTCCGACGTTGAATTCTCTAAATCCAACTTACATGTAACGAAAGAGCTTACCACACCCGGTCTTAATCGAAACTATCTATCAACCGAAGCCCGTGAAAATAAGAAATCTCGGGAGAATTTGGGACTAGATACAACAAAATACAACTATTCATTGCCTTTAAAACTAGAAAGTGTAGGAAAAACCGGCTTTGCCTTAGAAAAGGCTAAACGAAGAACCAAATGTACCGATTCTGATATTTGTGATTCCCGAACAACGGGTTACAAAACCTTCTCTGGGAGTGAATGTAATTGTAAAAGGTAAGCGTTTTTATTTTTGCCTAAAGCCTTTTCTTTTGGTCACTATTTTATCTCTACCTTAAAAGGCGATACTGTAACATCATTGTTAAATTTATGTATATAATAGAAATTCGTTTTTGAGACTGTTTGATAATGCAATACTGAATCCTGGTGGTGTAGAAGGAGAAATTGGATATACATATAGTGAAAAAAGTTCTGCAGCAACCACGGGTTACCAGCTAGCTGCTAGTTACAGTAAAATTGAATCTAGCACCTCCGACTTTTTGCTTAGAAAAAACTCTCAACTGGTTTTACCCAGAAATAAAAAGTACGACGATAGAAAATTGGCATGTGGTGTAAAAAGATCATATCAGAGTTATCTTAACTTTGGATCAGGAAAAGTTGAAGTTGATCTAAAATGTAAAGATTGTCAGATGTCCTATCAACGTGGTGACCCCGAAGACGAAGCTTGTCACAAACTTTTCCATCGTAGATGGCTTAAAAACAAAAACAAGTACCCCCTTTGGCCATCAAAACGGATTTCTGGACAGATAGATCTGGGAAATAACAACCGTAGTATTACAGAGATTGTCGAGTTTAGTAAATATTCTGGAGGTAGGGGGATCTTAATATAACTATAATAGGTATTTTCATTTTTCTTAATATATTGAAAATGGTAAGATTTAACCAATACGACACTTGTTCACCAATAGAAAGGATAATAATGGTACATCCTGGGGCTGAAAAGAAGTATCTGAAAATTGCCCTCAACGTGTTGGGTATAGCGAACCTTGAGTTGGGAGCATCGGCGATTTTACTTGATGAGTTCAAGGCTGGAGAAAAAAAAGTAAGATATTTTTGTGTATTATCAGGAGGAGCATGTGTGTCGGTCTTTATATAATATATATATAATATGTATGTTTGTGTTTATCCATTTATTAACCCAAGTATGGTTTAAACTGTTATGCCACTAGTTGTTTTTATACCTTGCAAAAAACCATCAAATTATTGGTTGTGTTTTGGCTGAACATCTTGGAACAAAAGAAGTACACATCAGAAAAATTTATAGAGACAACAAGGATGGTTATGATGATGGACCACAAAATGTATCCATCCCACCGATATGCGGAATAGATCGGATCTGGGTTTCGCCTAGACATCGTCGTAGAGGAATTGCGAATTCAATGATGGAATCAGTCAGGTATTATTATTTACCAATCAACTTTTCTCACTTGTTTTATACATGAACAATACTAATTATCATGTGACTATTTTGTTTATTTTACTGATTTTCGTAATTTGCTTGATAGAATGTACTTTTTATTTGGGGTAAAACTCAGTAAGACCCAGGTAGCCTTCTCACAGACGACTTCTTATGGCAACTTATTTGCACAGGCCTTCAGCGAAAACGACTGGTATTACATGTATAGCGAGGTCTGAGATTCTTGCATAATCGGAAGAGATGAGCATTTCATTCAATATTTTTTTTTAGAAATGGGAATAAAGTTGAGTAAAGCAAATAATATTAATCATCAAATTGTTTGGTTTACAACCCCGACTCAGTCGTACTACCATCCACTTTCTAGGGCGTGTATAAGCAAATGGTGTATATGTTATTTATTTATTTTTCGTCTAGGCTTTTTGTAGTTATAAAAATCAGCTACACCAAGTTCAGCTAGTTGGCCTTTGTGGTGAGTGTCCTTTTTTTGGAGATGCTGATCGATTTTTATTGTTAAACATGATACATAAAACCGCTTTTTACTGTTACTGTTGTTTAAAGAAAGAAAGCACAAATACTAAAAACTGATACCGTTAATCTTATATGTTGTGCAGTTTAAGAGGCGCGAACAGCGCGTATGCGCAACCAACTTCGTTTGGGTTCATTATCTCACCGTTTTCATTTGTTCTTTGATATGAAAAATCTATCAAAGGTTCGTCCATTTCGAAACATAGCTTTACTATAATATATTTAGTTTCGCTAGGGCTAAAGGGATCAACAGGTACAACAATTACCTCATCAAAATATGGAATTGAGCAAATATACCCAGGTTTTGAATTGCTAAACATCGTATTATTTGAATCCCACTCAAAAACACCATCTATGGATCTGATGGCGGTTTTACACGTTTCTTTTAGAGCGTAGGTCGTAAATCTATCACTGTCCTTAACTATGTCGTTAGAAAACGGGAATGACCTGTATCCCACTATATTTTTGTCATCTACAAAAGCGTTAAGCGCACGCACAGCCATTATTGCGAGTTTGCCCCTGGTATATAAAGAAGACTCGGGAAGTTTTGACTTTGCAAGTCTATGGATTTCATCTATCGCACTCACGTTTTTAATAACACAAACTGTAACTACAATCATTATAAAGTAAAGCATTTTGAAATATGCGTGTTAAAGTATAACTATTTGATACTATGTTGCATTTTTTTCATTCATCTTTGAGTTTTTATATTGTCATTTTTTTTGGATGTTCTTAATAATGTGCCTGTTATAATTTTTAATTATTGCTCAGGTAGCCTACGTTTCAAATTTTTATTTAATTATTGTATAATAGAACAGTGGTAGAGTCGTACAATATATTTTCTTGTTAACTGAACAAGATCCCTGAACCATGCAACGTGTTACGAAAAAAAACCTTCAAGTTTGGTGGTAGGGCACAATCTTGTCTTTTAATACATGTCTCCTGGCTGAGAGATGTTTGTCCAATAGCCCTTTAGTGCGACATAAATCTATCTGAGAACTATAATACTTCCGATATATATTCTATTTAGCCTGTATATCTAAAACATGTTTGATTAGGCATTTAAAGAAAATTAGTAAATCTCCAATGATGCTGTGAGGCTGTCTGTACTTTTAAGAAGCTATTCCAAAGAAAATTTTTGCTAGAACACTATACCTCTTGGATTTGGGGTTTGGGGTTTGAGCAGGTTTAACTGTATTGTCCATGTCAATATATGAATAGAACAATTGAATTCAGCTTATTGGTGTGTTTTACATACTTAGCCAGTATCAGAACTATAAAAAAAAACACTACCAATGGCAAAACTTATTGAAAAAATTAGTTCTATGCTGGTACTAAGTACCTGAAGTATGGAAACGAGATATATGTCTGACCTGTTTTTTTATTACTAGCTTTCAATTTAGTTTGCACTGAATAGTTGAAGAAAATGGAGTAAAGCTAAAGAGTTAAAAAATTGCGAATCTAATACGTAAATGATAAAGGTCTTAGTCCTAGCTTATTTATGTTTCCGAATTTGACCAGCACACCAATTTTGATGCCTGTTATTCCACGCCGTTTTTGCGCATCGCTTATTGCAAAAGTATACACTGAAACATCCTCTACAACATACAAAGCTACCTTTGTTGCTAAGAGATATTGGTGCATTACACGACATGGATGAACATACAGTGTGACTTCCTTTCTTGTTACAAAAGGCTAGAGTTAGTACAGAGGAAGCATACTGGTTTAGGACAGTAGAATGTATTGGACTAGTCAGGCATTCAATTAAGAAAAATGTATTGATGGTCTTTGATTTGGATTTTGCAAGGGTTTCTTTTCTACAAATTGATTTGTTCTCGTAGTAACTTGTGTTACATGTTACAATATTGGGGAGCCTGACGTGTAGTATATTTTGGTATAATTCTGGTTCATACTTTAAAAGGAAGTAGATCGATTTTAATGCAAATTTGAGGTGGCTAGTTTCGTTATATACATACTCAAATTTGCATCTATCCCTAATTAGGGTTTGTTGTAGAAAAACTAAATTCAGCAACTCTACTTTTATGTCTTGCCTCACTTCTATATATTTTAATACGAGGTTTAGTATATTGATTTTCGACATTGGTGCTTTCAGAATTGAAATCAATTTGGTATAGTTATTCTCAATAACTTTGTAAATGGAGAACAACATAAAAAGCGTGTTTGGGCTTGCACAATTACTAATTTTGATCTCCCCTGCCATCTCACCTTTTGCCTTTTGTGTTGTAAAAGCATTCTTGTTTTTAGTCGATGCGCCTGTTTTGTTTCCCTTGATTGGGGTTTGGAAGGGAGATCGAGACGTTAAGTGGTCTGTTCTTTTGCTAGGAGCAGTATTTGAGCGTGGGCGTTGACACTTTTCTGGTTTACTTGAAGACTCTACTCTTTCAGCGGAGCAAGTACTGTTGAGTTGCTCTGAAAAATACCCTACATTGCAACTTTGATTTTTGAACAGGTTTTGACTCTCCTCGTCTATAAAGAAGAAAGCAGTTCCTGCCTTTTTAAATTTTCTGTAGAGTACCAGAAACAAATCAGTCTCTATAAACTCATTATTACCAATATGGATCTGATTTAATTGTTGTGAATCTACAAGCTTTAGTAGGTTGTTGAAGTTTTCTAAAAAACTTTGCGTTTTTTTTGGGTCATAGCCTCGATTGCTTGTTTGGGTGTTCCACGGTAAGTTCATTCTAGGACAGTTAAAGTTTGAGGTTTTAATATAATGCGCTAGTGCAGTGGTTGTTAAAGTGTACAAAGTTCCATCGGTTCTGCTTATTTCAGAATCGGTCAAATAGGCCTCAATGGTATGTGTGACAAATGGTATGAAAAACATCTCTAGAATGTAGTGATTCAGACGAACTGGATTGGGTTTAATATTTCTGGGTAGCATTTGTATATTTTGTTTGAATTGAACCACGTTTTGAAGCACTAGAATTAGTATAATGAGAATTCGAGCGTGGATTTGTTTGATCCTTGATTCGTCTAGTATTAAATTGAAATACACAGCCCTTTTTACTCTTTTGTATTTTTCACTGGAATGACTGTCTTGCATTACACTTGAACCAACCTTCCTCTTAGCCCTTTTACCCGAAAGTAAACATACATTGTAGTCATAACCAAATTCATTTTCGGTTGTTTTTTCTTGGTGTAAATAACGTACATCCATATCTCTGTGCGCATGCTTTTGATGAATGGGAAGTATTTTGGTAATAAGATCATCAAATGTTCTGAAATTTATTAGTTGTGTTTTAGTGTTGATGCTGCTCAATAAAATACAAAGCTTATCAAAGATTCCGTTGTTGACTATTTCAATGGAGTGGCGACCGGATTGCTGGACATATGTCTCAATTTTTGATACCGTGTTCAATAAATGAACAGCGTCATTTGTAAATGCAAAGTGGGCACAAGGAGTGTATGATTCTCTCAGTTGCCTGTCGATGGCTATTAATCCTGGTACTCGCTCCCCAAACCTGTTCATAAGTTCGTACATTCTGGCACTAAAGCAAAGATTTTTTTTTTGTATTTATACAATTTGATATTTGGTAATCCTTAGTTTGTAAGGAGTAGTGAAATAAAATAAAAGTAAATTTGAGTTGAAGGTGTGTGTGTGTTTGTGTGTGTGTATGTATGTAGGGGGGGGGGGGGTTGAATAAAAAGGAGAAATCACTCAGTTAAATAGTAAAAACCAAAAAGGAAGTGTTACCAGGTTTGGTGTTCGAGATGAAATTTTCTTGTTTGAAAACACTTTATAAACTAAATACATACACCAGAATATAATAAAAGGCAGCTTTGCGACTATTATCACTGAAAGGTTTTGTTTATTCTATGCTAAACTATTTTTTTTTTTGGATGATTATATTAGTTTAGTTTAATGCAACTAACATCATTCTTTTTTTTGTGAAAAGCCTGGAAATTATAATGATAATAAAAATAACAATAACTAGCAATAACAATAGTGGCAATAATAAGGGTAAACAAGAATATTGTTAAAAATTTGTGTAATAATTTTTTCAATTTTATAGCAAAATGCTATAAATAACCTAATCTCTGGCCAAATTCTTTCACCACCCTTCGGCGCGTTAAAATAGCTGTACGCGACAAACTTTTGTTCGATAGAGATATAAATACACCATCAAATTATGACACTTGCTGTCGTTTTAAAATTATTTTTGAATGCGCCCATGATGTCGATAGAATCCCGTCTAGATTCCGTTCATGTTTTGAGTGAGAGCTAGATATTTATTAATAGTAAGCAATCAACAATCCTGATAATTAAGTGCACTTTGTAGTAAATTTATTCACACAAAGGAAAAAGGTAAACAAGTTAATCAAACACGAGTTCTACATAGAGAAGGTACACCTGACCGCTTCCCTCTGATTGTACCATAGATAACCTAGGACACTTCTACTGAATTAGCTCGAAATGCTCGCTTAATATTATCAATTAGAAGAATCTATCCAAAAACAAAAACAAAAGCAAACTTTCGCGCTATATGGTTTAAGATGTGTACCAGCCCATTTTCCACTTTGAATAGGCATATAATAACTTTGACTATGCGTAAAAATGTATTTTCATCATGCCTTTGCTAGGTTTTGATTCGTTTGATTAATCAAAGCTATAGTCATCAGCATACCCAACTGCTTCGTGTTCAGGAAAAAGTAACCTAAGGAGCGAGTTAACAAACGTTCTAGCGTTTTGTGTTGACCATGAATGATGTTCTAGTATTTTACAAATATTTACAGCATGACCGTTGCCTGAAATAGTACTCTTGTTTTTCGCTGCTGATAAATCGGAACTTTTGAAGGACTCGTATTGGTGATAAGTTTTATCACTTAAATTCGCCATGGATGTTTGATGAAGAAAGTCCAAGGTAACATTGAATGAATACAAGAGATTCATAAAATTATCCTTTTCACCAAAATCGATAGGTGTGCTGGGATAATCCATATAATACATTAGTGATAGCACCCGTAAAGAAAGAATGGGGTTCGCTAAAAGACAACAGCCGCTTCCCGCGGATGGAGGGGGACCTATGGTAAACCAAGGATCCATATCTTTCTCAGTTATTGCACTGTTTATAACAATGTTAGGCACGGGGTTGATCATCCTGTTAGTTTTATGAAAATGCTGTTTTGCTATGTTGACCTGTGTAGCGAATTCTTGGAATATTCCTCTACTCGGAAATTTTGGTTCGAGCTTTTGTAATAGCATTAGAATAAAATCTCTGCTCTCAATAATTTCCCTGTATTTTGAGTGATCTGTGATATAGGCTGCATTAACGAGTGCCAGCGATATCCAACAAACCAAAATGTGAATATTTGGATCCATATATTGTGTCGGAATGTTGGTACAACCCCACTGTAATATCTTTGCACCTTCAAGTGAATAGTCGATACACAGCATCTTTGCCATCTGGACTCGCCAAGGTTCATTATAAAAATACTCTAGAAATGCTATTTCAGTCATACACAAATGAACGGCTGCATTTATCAAAGAGAGGCGCATGCTCCACAGCTGGAAAAGCAGATTTTTGACAGTGGCTTCGTCGATTATAAGAAAGTTTGCGTTCTCGCACAATTGGAGCTTTTGGAGTGTATCAAGTGTATGTCTTCTCAGAATTTTTGAAACAGTATTCAACTGCTTCGAGAGATCAGTGTATCTTTTAAAGTCAAGCTGATAGTCTCGTCTAATCATAAAGCTCCTTCGGTTTCGAAAAGCACAAATTCTATTATGAACAACAAAGATCATGCACTTTATTTTTATAATATCAAGGCTTACCCTTCTGCTCTCACTAGCTCTGATCAGATCTTTGTTTTCCACAAGCATAAGAGCCGCTTCTTTGTATTCAATTCCATTTCGCCATTCATAGTCGCTTTTTGGGAGTTTATTTGCACTTTTAAAAAACCCACCATATATGGTATATTTAACCAGTCCCATTTGAACGCTGTAGTTAAGATATACCATCCAAAACATTCTCCGCTTAAACTCCATTTCATTCTGTTCCTGTGCGGACTGCTTCAACCCTAGATAAGCACCTGAATCAACTTTGTGCAATCCAAGCATGATACATGCGCTATAAGATTTCATTAGGTCTATACGTGTGGTATGGCTAAACCTGTTGGAGAGTTTTTGTTCAAGCAAAGCTTGAAGACACCACAAGTGATTCATTTTGAACTTATTCTGTCTATCATCAAGCACTTTGCGGACATAGTTTACCATTTTTCCCACTTTTTTGGTATCCAGAAATCTTGTGACTCTGGATTCTGGTAACAATTGTGTTCCAAGGATCAATATCGTGTAAATCATGTATCTGGGAAGTCTCAGGCTTTTGATGTTTTCTATCAGCATGGGTAGTCTGACGGGTATCATCAGGTTTGGGGTTGTAAACACACAAAGTTTTATGGTTTCTATCATGAAACCCACCAGTTTTATCATGCGAGTTTTGATTTTTTGATCGTAGTAGGCTTGATAGCCAAGTTTTCTGTTTTTTACCTCTTTTATAAGCACATATTCATATATATTATCGTATAGTTTATCAAGAAGGGTCAATGCCTTGGTTTCACCACATTTCAAGCGTTTACTGTTGTGTACTGCGGTTTTTATAGTTGTGGTCTTGCTATCTATACTAGCAACAAGGTCGGTGATCCTATTGATTACTTCCACATTGCGTTTCCTACTCAATGGTCTTTTCGAGGTAGTATGTTTCATTTTCAAGGTAATCGTACTCGTGGGTTCGTAATAGAATATGTAGGTATGCCGCTGTAGTATTTCAGTATTATCAATTTTGAAAAGTAAAGTATCAAGCTGAAATACAAGTTAACAGCCCAGAATATTTTTTTTCTAAACACTCCTCAATGGCGTCCTTTATACACTTGAAACGTTTTAAATGAGGAATTTTTTGAGGCATTCTAATGTGGTGGGTTAAACGGGGAAATTGTGAAGGTTTAACTCAATGTCGTTGTATGTGAATAAAAAAAAGAGGTTAAAGTACTCTTACTCATTATCTCGAATAATAGTAAAAAAAATTGATCCAGTTTTCCTCTGGAAACTCAAAAATAGGCGGAGTGGACATTGTGATATTATTTGTATGGTTTTTGTTGTACGCAAATGTTTGTTTGAATTTTTTTTTTTTTTTTTTTTTCGGTAGAAAAAAAATTTATTTAGAAAATAAACAGTTCCTAAAAAATAAAAACAATCTATATTCTAAACTCATCCTATTCCCCTTCGACTCTCTAGAGTCTCCGTACCCGATGGGCATTGGTTCAAGGGGAGTGGGACTACACTAATATCTTTCAACACTAGGTAGCGAGGTAAAAAGGTCTCGTTAAGAAACCGGGCTGTGGAAACCACTGCTCTAACGCAAGTGGCGTTTGGATCCCGAAGAATCCCAGGTAGTTTGAGCTTTAACTCCTCCCCCAGGAGTTTACCCACGATTTTCCTGCGAAGCTCAACACACTCGGA